>JABFFE010001909.1:0-12904 GCA_013623625.1 Fusarium setosum
AGGCCAAAGAGAGATGAGTGTCTTAACAAAAATGAAAAAGGGAAAGGTAATAAGAATAATTAAGCTCAAGTAACGTACTAAAGGCTAAGCTATAAAGAAGTATAAAGCTAATCTCTTAAATATCTTATATATAATTTTTTTTTAAAAAAAAAAATACATATATCTAATTAGCTGGGAATTTATTACGGTTTACCTCAAGCTGAGGAGTTACAACTTTGTATTCCTAGCATAATATTGATTATTAAGTGAAACTCTATTTAATTGGCCCTAGGCTAATATTCCCGTCATGCCCGCCCCTATATCCGTTCCCCGTCTCGCAACTTAACAACCTAGAATACTTGCCTATCTCGTGCTCTTGAACCCTGGCTGGCATTTCCCACCAACCTTTCCAAATGGCACCAGCAGAAAGCCCAATCCATAAATCTTCAGTCAGAAAATTACGCAAGGGCACACACAGCTGCTGGGAATGTAAGTCTCAACAGGCCAGGAGTGTGTCTTGATATCTAACACACGGCAGGCCGACGGCGCAAGATCCGATGCCGTTTCTCATCCCAGGGCGATCTAGTCTGCATATCATGCAGGAACCGCGGCTCCATCTGCCGGGGCCAGGAAGTCGCCGACGATGAAGAGACGTCTCAGATGTCGGTCAGACAGCTGGCCCAGCGCCTCGGCCGGCTCGAGGAGCTGATGGAGAAGCTGGCAGAACGCGTCCTCCTACAGAGCCCGGCAGCGTCTCCTTCAGAAAGCTCATCGGTGATACCGCAGCTCACAGACTCCAGGAACAGCGCTCTCTACGCTCTCTTCCCGTCCCAGCAAGACATCGACGCCATCCTCGAAGCCAGTGCTGGACCAGGCTATGTCACAACTCTCTTCCACTGCCAAGCCGACATCAGCAGCGGAAATTCAGAGACTCCCTCCAGTCTTTCTTCAATACCACTGGCTCAAAGCCACCCGACAGATCTCGCCAGGCGACTCCTGCAGCTGTCAATCTGTATGCAGCAGCTTTCTCCTCGGTTCGACACGACTAGGCTCTCATTCCCCGACTCAATGGCGAAAACCATGCAACACATGGTGGAGCGAGTCAGCGACCTTGTCACGTCCGTCGACCATCTCGTAGCGAGTCCACAAGGACTAGAATGTCTGCTGCTTTTGGGCTACTGGCACTCAAACGCTGGCAACCTTAGAAAAGCGTGGCTCATATTCCGGAGAGCGTTGAGTCTTTGCCAGCTTCTAGGCGTAGACCGTGGACAAGGGCAAGTCCAAGGCAACGCCCGGATGCTCTGGTTCCGTGCAGTATCTTGCGATCGCTACTTGTCCCTCCTCCTCGGACTTCCCATCGGCTACCGGGACAACGACTTTGCCTCCAAGGAGTCAACAGAGAGGGACACCGACGCCGAGAAGCTGGAGAAGCTCCACACAGTAATCTCAGCAAACATAGTCGAGCGGAACGCCATGGCCACGGCAGAAGCTTACGCCCGCACCCGAGACATCACGCTAGACATGCGGTCCGGCGCAGCCATCATGGGCCAGGCCTGGTGGGAGCAGCCAGTGGTTGATCCCGAGGCTCCTGTCGGCGAAATTGGCACGCTCCTCGGCAAACTCATCCTGCAGATGAACCACCATCTCTTCCTGATTCTCCTCCACGTCCCGTACATGCTAAACTCGGTTACCGAAGATGGAGGATACAGCAGGGAAACATGCGTAAAGTCCAGCCGTGAAGTTCTCAGACGGTTCAATGCCTTTCGACATGTCAACGACTCTGCATTTTCGTGTCGTCATGTCGACTACGCAGCTCTCATAGCGGCAATCACACTACTCATGGCTCAGGTTCCAGGGCAGAACATCGTCGACCTTGCTCAGAATCCAACAGCCTCAGAGGACAAGAAGCTGATTTGCAAAGTCAAGGAACGGATGGACCATGTTGCGCGCCTCAACGACGACGGCCTGTCACGAGAAGCATCAGCCATTATCGACAAGTTGCTGCCCCTTCTGGATGCACCGGCAACTCCTGATGCAGCAGTGTATCAATCGATCCAACTGCATATTCCGTATTTTGGCACAATAAATATCACGAAGCCTCCAGTGTACCCCAGCACTGCAGACGCCCCGTCCGTCCTGCTTCCCAATTCGACTGTTGTTCACGAGATGGACGAGACACCCATGGCCGCGCAGTTTGAGCTGGATCCGGAACAACAAGACTTGACCACCTTTGCTCCGTTAGCTGAGGCGAATGACTGGACACTTCAGGGCGTTGACGCGACGTATTGGTCATTGCTACAGGGCGGTTCAGACATCCTGCCTGATTTCGAGTGAAGGCAGTAGTATCCACACTTGTTCAAATTAGAGGGTTTTATATAATACATAGAAAGAAAGGGAAATTCTAAAAAAGAATGTCTATCGAGATACCATCAGAGGTGCCACCGCGGGTCCTACAGAGGGATGCCCAGCTCGCCCATGATACCAAAGACATCAGCATTGATGCGCATATCGACAATCTTTCCGCCCTGCCAGCGACAGATGGTGTAGTGCAGCAGATCAAACTTTTTCCCGTTTGGCTTGACCGGATCCGAGGCGAGGTAGAGCGGCAGAGTCAGCGGGCCCTTAAAGGTGCCGCTCAGCATGGCCACAGTGGCAGTCCAGTCACCTTGGGCAACCACCTGTCTGTACGGCCTGTTCTCCAGGTGAAGATCCGGAAACGCCTTTTTAAGACCCTTGAGCTGCTCAATAAAACCCTCCGCATCGAGAGGCTGGTCCGTGAGGCCGTAGACCTTGAGATCAGGCGACAGGTGCAAGCTCTCGGCGTCGAACTTGCCAGCATTCAAGGCATCGTCAGATTCCGCCATCTTGGCCTTGTTGCCAGCCGAGCTATCGACCTTGGGGTTGGTCGAGAGAGGAGTGATATAGGGATCAAGTTCAATATCCGGAAGATCAGCCTCGGGCGGCACAGGCAAGACTCCAAGCTGGCGATACATGGCCGGCGAGTCAGACCACAGATACTCCTCCATCATCAGGCCCCCGTTCCAGCGGGCAATGGTCATGAGGTCGAATGAGATGGTCCGCTCGGTCGGGGGCAGCCACTTCCCGGCCAGGTCCGGGAGGGGACCGTCGTTGACGCCGCCGGCCTTGGCCAGCGCGACAGTCCAGTCGCCCTCCCCAAAGATGACTCTGTAGTTGTGGTTGTGGGGCGCCGCGTCCGAGTAGGTCGAGAAGGTGAGGCGGAGGTCCTGGATGTGCTCGGTGAGGTTCATGATGACGCCCCCCGTGTAGTACATGGTCGAGTTGGGGTGGTGGTTGAAGTGGGCAAAGTCCCGGGCGATGAATGCGTCGTCGGCCGATTGCATCTGGCGAGTGTTTTGGGCCACTGTCCAGTGGACTTGGTTGTTCGGGTTGATGGGGTGCAAGGTGTCTCCTGTAAGTCGGGAGTCAGTATCACCTTGAAGCCATGATCAAACAATAAACTCACGTTTTTCATGGGGTCCAAAACTGCGAGCGCCAAGGAGATGGGAGGGAGGAAGACCCAGGCCGCAGGACAAGACGCCTTTGGCAAGGGTAGTCAGTGAGACGAGAGCGGCTGTATACATCATGGTTGTAAAGTCGAGGGAGTTCAAACAGATGGATGTATTGAAGTGCTGTGGAATTTGAAACAGAGACATGATCCGTCGTCCCCTTTATAGGCTACGCTCTCTTTGAATATTTCCTCCCCCCGCGTCTGGGTTGTCCAAGCATTGGCTCTGCCTCTGGATGTTTGTCACTAAGGCGAGTTCAACTGTCGATACCCGCGTTTTCGGCCGAAGCACACATTTTGGGCATGACGAAATAGTCCGAGCCATTGGTACGCATTGATGACAATTTTTTAGGGTTAACTGGGCATCTTTGTAATGCCTGGCCCTTGCTCGTGGCGATGGCATCAAAGGCAGATTAATAAGCCGAGTTTTCGGCCGAAGTGCACTGGCATGTAAACAAGTTTAGATTTGCGAGATCTAAGCGTCTTATTTGTATCGTGTCGCTGTCTAAGAAACTTATTATACGTTGTATACAAGAAATGTCAATATAAACCAAGCAGATATCCACCAGTCGAATCCTACTCCGCTCGCTGTCATATGCAGTCCGACGCCTCCATCAAGTCTATTCTATTCCCTGCCATGCTTGGCCCAATCTCTGAGCACGTTCTTCTTGATCTTTCCTGTACTGGTCTTGGGCAGATCGTCAACAATATCCACCTCTCGAGGCACCATGAATCTGCTGATGTCGCTCTGGTGCTTGGCCCAAGAAATGATTTCATCTCCTGTCACAGCCTTGCCCTCCTTGACGGTGACGTAGGCCTTGGGTCGCTCGCCCCAGTGGGAGTCCGGTACGGCCACGACGCCTGCCTCGAGCACATCGGGGTGCTGGACTAGCATGCTCTCAAGAGCGACGGATGAGATATTCTCGCCTCCTGAGATGATAATGTCCTTTGCGCGGTCCAGAATTTGAGCGCTACCGTCCGGGTGCCACACGGCGAGATCGCCAGAGTGAAGCACACCTCCGGCGAACAGCTGGCGTGTGGCCTCGGGGTCCTTGTAGTACTCCTTGGCGCAGATGTTGCCAAGGAAGACGATCTCGCCAATCTCCTTGCCGTCCCTGGCGACATCAATGAGAACACCCTGGGGCTGATCTGGCTTGATGACGCGGATGGGAAGACTGGTGATGAAGCCGTGGCCTTGACGGGCCATCTTGGCATACTTTTCTTGAGGAGGGAGATTGTCCCACTCAGGAAGAATGTAGCACTTGGTGATGGGGCCGTATGTTTCTGTGCAAACATTAGTATATGTCTATCGTGTCTTTGGGGGTCGAGTTTGACGAACCTGTCATTCCATAAACGTGGACAGGAATGAGATTGAGATTGGTCTGCGATTTAAGTCAGTATGCTGGTCTGTTTACTGAGGGCGTTGAAACTTACCATCTGCTCAAAGAGGTGACCGCTAGGAGGGCTGGCGGCGACAGTGACCTTGACTTCCTGAGGCAGTCTCTCAGCTTCTTTAGCCGCAACCAACAAGGTATTGACTGTTGGAGCAGCGTTGAAGTGAGTGATGCCCTCTTCCTTCAGAAGCTTCCATAGGAGGGGATAATCAATCTTCCTCAGACAGACATTGGTGCCGCGAACGGCGACAGTTGACCAAGGGAATGTCCAGCCGATCGCATGGAACCTATGGGTAGTTAGTAACAATCACTTATGCAGGGATTTTTAAGACTCGGTACTTACATGGGAAGGGTCCAGAGATACTTGCATCGCCCAATGTTGAGACCCGACTCAATGATATTGGCCAAGGCAGCGAGATAGGCACCTCGATGAGTGTAGACAACACCCTTGGGTCGGGAAGTGGTTCCAGAAGTGAAGGGGATAGCCAACATATCATCCTCACTCCGCGCGTGAGCATGGAGGCCTGCCCAGCCCTGGCTGCCCTGATCAACATCATGTTTCAGACCTTCCAGAACAGCCTCATCGAAGGGACCACAGAGCTGGCCCTCGGTAGCATCAGTGTCCTATTCGGTAACTGTTAGAAAAAGGCCCAATAAATGATTGCACTCATGCGCAGTGTAAATAACCCACCAGATCAACAATAAACGACACATTGGGGTGCTTCTCCTTGTACACATCAAGCAGCCCGACAAACTCGTTATCGACAATGATGCAGTCCACCTCGGCAAAGTCAAAGATGTATGCGATATCGTCCTGCTTCAGGCGATAGTTGGCCGGAACGATGACTGCGCCCGCAGCGACAATGCCATAGATGGACTCGAGGAAAGCAGGCGTGTTAGGCGCAAGAATGCCCACCCTCCGGTAGCCATGCTTGAGGAGATAGTAGGCCAGGCCGCGCGCGCGATCGGCAAACTCAGCGTAGGAGCGGCGCAGGACGGCGCCGTTTACGGTGATGTGAAAGATGGCCTCGGCATCGGGCTCGATAGAAGCAGCACGCTCGAGGAACACTGTCGGAGAGAGCGTGTGGAAGTTGGGAGGCGCCGCAGGATGAGGGCGAAGGTGGTTGAGGATGGAGCGAATGCGCGACGGAGGGCTAGACATTGTGGAAGCTGTCTGTCTATCTGCTGCTCTGCCTTACTTTATCTAAGATCTCTCGCTGGATAGCAAAAGGAAAGGAACTGGCTGGAAAAAACTGAGGGAGAGCGGATAAAGCAAGGCAGAGACAAGGCAGTCAAATAAGGAAGGTCAAGCTTGGAGACCAACTAGTCGTGAATGAACGACGACGACGATGATAGCTCCCATTTTCATAGCAGTGTCTCGGTTGAGCCCGGCAAATACGGGGACAGCTCGGGTCCCCAACTTCCACGGCGGTGGTAGCACTCCCCCGGAGGGTCAGAGGGTGTGTGGGCAGCATAGCCGATCGCAACCAGTGACGCTTCTGTTCCAGGATTTACCACAAAGGGAAGAAGCGCAGTGTCGCTAGCTGTCTAATCCTTGTTGCACATAATGCCTGGACATTGGATGTCAACTTTCAAGGACCCAAATTGTGGGAGGTGGGGACCCCGCACAGGGGGAAGAAAACGGCATGGGGGGAACAACTTGGCTGGACCTTCCATAGACCCTCAGAGTTGGGTAAGCTTAGAAGCCTGAAGCACTCTCTAAAGTTTGACGGAGGCACAGCAAACGTGGCCGGTAAAGCCATTGTTTATATTTAGTGTGGCATGACAATTCAGCCACTCGTTTCTGGACAAATGGGTAAAAGAAGAATGTCACCAGCCAGACTAATGACAACCAAGAAACGTCAGGCGGACCCGAGGGGATGGATGGGAAGAATGGGTGAAAGGAAGAAATCCCCCCAAAAACTCAGGGTCGTTAGAATCCTGGAACAAACCTGCCAGGATCCCTCCCCTCTGAACACCCTTGGCTCTTGACAAGGGCAACTCACCACGATGATGATGGCATGGGTTTACTTGGGGGACCTCAACCTGATAGGCTCCGCTCCCGACCGGAAGTTTTGGTTTTTGCGGGGTAGTTAGCGCTGTGGGGGAGCAATAGAAGGGAGAGAGCTGGAGGGTATCATCGTCCATCTCGCATCGCTCGGTATAAGTGGATAACTTCGGTAAACACCCGGCATGGAAGAGTTGGTCAAGACCGATACTCATAATAGAGCCAGATGACGAATACCCAGTTTCATTGTGCACTCGCTGTATCTGGGAGCTTCGGGGATGCAAATCAGAGCAACTCCAACATGAGGAGCAGAGGCAGGGATATCTCCATGCATGGACTACAAGAGTTGGAGTCATCCAATGGAGATTTCCTCCTCTCCTCTCCCTGTGCATTGGAGAAGGAGGGTAGTAGAAGGTTTCTAACTCGAATTGGGGACTGGCTGATAGACTTGCGACGCTGTTCTAAAAGTGGCAAGACTCGACACGACTCATCCGGGGCTCCAGCACCAAGACATGCCCGGGATCACGTCAGTTTTCCTGGGTGCGGAATATGGACTGCAAGAATCGAACGGTATCTTCGGTCTGCTGAGTTCTTAACCAAGGTTGTGAACAAGCAATGCCGCTGTGTTAATGTCCTGCTTTGACAACCGAGGCTATCCCCGGTAAACGCTGGATGCTCGACAAGAAGCTGAGCACAGGTAATGTTGACGCTGTGGCTGGTTGAACACTGTGGCTTAAACTCCACGTGATTTGTGGCCGTGCTGATTCTTCAACTGAGCCGCCTAAAATTAATCCCAGAGCCACCCCACCCGGTCTCTCCACTCATTCCTGCAAGCCAATCGAGTAATTTCAGGCACGAGATGCTTGGCCGGGGACCGGAAAACGGGGGGTTATCAACGTAAGTGCTCTTATCGCGGCCTGCTGCTGATCGCCTTCATGCATCGTCATCGCATCTGATTAGAAGCTCCGTCTGCATCTCTTCTCCCGGCATCGATACCTCACATTCGTTTCTTGCTTGCTTGCTCGCTGTTGCTCTCTAGATTCAACATCCTGATATACCCATCTCATCCGTGGCACGGACAGAGCGACCCCCTCTCGGGTCGTATTTGACTTTTTGAGACACGCTGGCTGTTGCATCATTCACTTCATACAGTACCTAGTACCGTACCAACTCCCGCTCGAGCTGCAAACACCCGCGGTATGTAGTTTATGCTCCCAAGCAACCTTCCCCCCCTTTTCTATCACCCTCTATTCTTATATCTGTGCAACGTTCTGGAAAACAAATCAGCATCTCATCATGATTGTCTATAGCTCGGGCCAAAGATTCATGGCTTCCAACAACCCCTCCGAGAGCTCTGGAGCTCGCCCATCCGCCCCTCGCACCGCATCTTATTCCCAGACTCCGAAAACCCCTGCTACAGATGGCGACGATCGACTACAAGTCCCCAAGAGAGCCCACACCTTTGCCAATGCCTCTTCGGCGGCCGAGTCAGCGGGTAATGCTGCATCCCCTGATGCATTCGAGTCTGGCGAGCACACCGACACCGACGATGCCATCGAGATAACACGCGCGTCCGTCGAACTCGACATCCTCCCTATCGAGCTGATTACATTGACTGATAGGTACTGTGCAATTCCTCCTGTTCTTCTTCAGAGTACCCCTCGCTAAGCTCTTGATAGTTTCATCGAATCCCTAAACGCAAAAGTCCACCCAACTCCTCCCAATATCGAAAAATTATCACAAAAGTTCCAAGACTTCTATGGCCAGGCTTCTTCCAACATCAACACCCATATCAATGCCCTTGCTTCTAGGCAAAGTCGCGATGTTTCTCCCTCACCCTCTTCGTCCTCTATATCCTCCGCTGCTAGCCGATTGCGATCCAAGGCCAGCGCACTCAACGCCAAGGACAAGCCAAAATCAGAATCAGAGCAACAAATGATCACCGCCGACGAATTGGCACATCGTAAGCGAGCAAGGAAGGCCCTCGAAGCCAAAAGGTCATTGTTGGAGGAGGCTGTGGAACGCAGGCTATGCGAGGGTATCTATGATAAGATTTACAGGCACCGGAGCACACAGGACGAGGCACAGGATGATAAGCTGCGTTCAAAGACGGCAGCTTTGTCGTTAGTCGGGATTGGTCCTTCTGACTTGGGAATTGACCTCCGTGAGGAGACGGAGGAATCTGCAGAAGCGACTGGACCCGCGGAAGAGGATATCAAGCAGAAGCTGGAGCCAGCCCGCCGAGACTTGGTCATGATGACACAGAAGAGATACCCTCTCGGCAAGCTCAACCATCTCAAGGCAGCTCACAGAAGCATCGTCGACACTCTCGCCCACTTCCACCCCTCGGCCTCTGCCGACGAGATTATGCCCATGCTCATCTACACTCTCATCACCCTGCCGCCCGAGAGTCTCCACGTCATCAGTGATGTCCACTTCGTCCAATACTTTCGATGGGAGCCGAAGTTGACAGGCGAGGCTGCATACTGCTTGACAAACCTCGAGGCAGCCATTAGCTTCCTGGAGACAGTAGACCTCGCAACTCTACGGGCGGATGAACAGCTTTCTGGCCCAGCCAAGAGCTCCAGTCCCAGGTCGGAAACATTTCCTCCTGCTTATCCTCAAGGCCCAGCAGCTTCATCTCCAAGCGCCCCGGAGACGAGCAAAAGTAATGCTACTGCAACGACGCCTGCTTCCCCTGGCCTTAAAGCATCAACTACTCTACGCAACCGCCGGTTGAGCGACCTGGTAAATGCCCCTGCACAAGCATTTGGAGCCGCTAGTGATGCCGTCTTCAATTCTGCCGACCAGGGCCTCAAGACCATTTCCAACAGTCTGGGCGACAGTTACAAGTTCTTGGTTGGCAAGTTACGGGAGCACCAGGACAGTCCTCGAGAACCTATCCTTGTCCCAAGAACACTCGACGACGCCCGCAAGTTGGTCAGCACACCCTCACCAGACGAGGAAGATGCCAGCGGAATCAACACCCTCCTTGGTCCCGATGACTCGGATCTTCTGAAGCGTCCAACTTCGCGCGAGGACCGAGTTCTCAACCTCATTGGAGGTCGCCGTGACCGGAGTACCGATAGCGCTCGGAGCGGTCGCAGCGCCAGCTCTTCGAAGAAGGTTCTGTTCGCACCCGACGAGTCCAAGACGAGTCCCCAGAGCGCCGGGCAGAACCCCGCTGTCCTAGAGCAAATGCGAAACTTGGGCAACACCTTCAACCCCATGGCTCGGCTCCCGAGTATTAGCATGATCCGCGGGTTTGGCCGCAATACGCCCTCCACACCAACTACACCGGCGGCCAAGGAGGTGACAAAGCCCGCGGATGGAGGAGATTTGGGAACGGTACGTTGAACCCCCCCCTCTCCAGTGAAAGATGCTATCACGCAAATAATTAATCACCGGTTGCTAACGAGCTCCCCAGGCCTTCCCTGACATTGCCGCAGCCCTCCCGCCGAAGGAGATCCCCAAGATTGCACCGCCTAATAAGCGTTTCATGGAGATCCAGACTCCCGGGGAGCTTAGGCTGGGTGAGGTGCTCGACCTCCTCCGGGATTATCGCCGTTTGGCCGGCGCGTTGAAGGACCTCGGGGCGTTTGAGACCAGGTGAAGGGATAGACGAGATGTGATTTTGTATTACTTAGACGTTCATTAGCCCTAGATATTATAGCCTAGTTTGGGTAAAGGAGGCACTTTAAGGCGCTCGTGCCTAATAGCAAGGGGGAACTGGGTACCTAGATGAGCTAGGCCGACAGAGCCGTCGAGCCTTGTCACGGCCATGAAAGAGGAGGACGGGAAGCGAAACATAGGCTTGCACCTGTGGTGGTTCATTTGCATCCGGAACTGCCACTCTATGTAGACATTTAGATATAATAAATTCCTAACACCCCAAAAAAATAAACCAACCGTGACCGTCTAGGCCATGTCACGCTACAAATGACGCCATGAATATGTATGTACATGCCAAGCAGCCCACGAGACTGGATCTCGAGGCTAGTATAGGGTGTAAAAGAAGCACGAAACCTCTCCCGATAAACCAAAAGCTTGCGCTTTCAAGCGGACCTGCCCAAAACCAATGTCTAAATTCCGCACCCCTATGCTGGACGCCATGATCTTTCTTTTATTTTGCTTCCTCCGGAAACATTGCTTAGTTCGTGAAATGATGTTGCTGAAAATGATATATGGTCTCAAGGTGAAAAGTTCCTGGGGAGGACACCTTGACACGGTAAAGAATAGACCCAAGCATCCTTGTCCTAGATTGTATAATCCTCGTATATGATTCAAGGCATAGGCGTCGTGTCGGCTCTGCGAGGTTGGGGACGGTTCGATTCAATGGTTCGTAGGGGAGGAACGTCATCCTTCTCCTCGTCGTAAACGGGCTGAGTGTTGGCCCGGGGAAAATGGTGGGAGGTATTCTGAGATGTGTTGGATTGAGTGCGCTTGTGACCATGAATCTCGTCACTGCTAAACACAGGGCCTGGATAGAGAAACTGCGAAATAATGCGGCTATTTGCTCGCTCACGAATACGGCTGAAACTGTTGCGTCGACCAGAGACGCCGGTGCCCGGGGGCTCAACGCCAGAGGCAGCACCCACGGAGGCGTTCGTCCGTGTTCGGATTAGGATCGGCTGGTTCTCTTCGGCTTCCTTCTCGAAACGGGATTCGCTGGGGAGCAACACGGCTCTGTCGAGACCATACGGTAGTCCACGGTGGCGGCCACGAATCTGCATCGCGACAATAATGAGCTTGCCGACAACGGTGAATTGTGAGCAAAGCGATGCGTTCACATTGGGCACGCCGATACTGAGGCCGACGGTGCCGTACGCACTGATAACCTCGAAGAGGATATCAAACTGGTTAAACTTCTTGGCCTTGAGGCTGCTGCCCTCGCTGATGGCCAGAAGAAAGAACCCAACAAAGACATACCACAAGTCGAAAGACAACTGGCGTCGCAGGTGAGTGCCGACATAGTTCAGCGCGCTGGGTGCGTCCATAGCCCCGTTTGGATCGTCCTCCCGTTTGTGACCATAGTAGCCAAGAGACTTTTCTTCGTACACGTTGGTGCGGCGAATGGAGATCGCGATGGGAAAGATGGAAATATACATCATGATCATGTATAGCACCGGCATCGCGGGGTGGAGATCGGACATGCCGAAGCAGGAAAAGCCAGCTGTTCGAGTGGCAGCAGCTTGGAAGAGGCCGTCGGCGATACGCGTGTGGACTGGTAGTTCGGCGACAGGACCCGAGTTAAGCTACACCAGTTAGCTAAGAAACGAATTCTGGTAAGCGCAGAGTGACTTACGTCCAGGACGACAAAAAATAGCAAATCGATGGCGTTCAATGCGACGAGAATCCAAAACAACCACCAGTTGGCGCTCGAGGGAAAAAGCAAGGTGAAACATCGCCGCGGGTGGTCGAGAAGAAACCGCAGCTCCTCCCAAAGACCAGTGCCCTTGGGCACAACCTGAGCAAGGACCCAGATGATGAAGCGCAGCATGACCGGGAAACCGGTGTTGCCAATGATGATAAAAAACCACATTATCATCATGGTATACTCGGAGGTGGCAAACGAGTTCATGCTGTCGGGCGTCAGGGTCAGACCCAAGTCGTTAAAGGCTGAATTGGCTGTCCAGAACCCCCACCAGGTCCTGGAGACGGCATCGTTCTCGACGATTTTACCATAGTGGTCGCTGTGGAGAATGAAGGGCAGCAAAAAGGTGACTGCAATGAGCTGGAATCCCCAGAAATAGCAAAGCAGGATCAGAGCCAGAGTCCTCAGAGATCGATACTCAATGCCACCCAATTCTTCTCGTTGTTCAAGGGTTAGTCCCACAAAGTTGGAGTTCCGTCCCATAGTTGGAGTATAACTCAGGTAGGGCATATCCTTGGTGTGGTCGTTTGACCAGGCCGACTTGATGGTATCCAAGGTGCGTGTTCGAAAGGCACGCACAGGGCCGCCACTCTCATTGTCTTCGTGTACCTGCTTTTGGCCGC
>JABFFE010001914.1:0-11590 GCA_013623625.1 Fusarium setosum
TAAGACTTATTAATAACTTAAAGCTTATTATTTTATAGTCTCCTAAGAATATATATAATATCTAAATAATTAATAGTTAATAGTTTATAGTTTATAGCTAAATTCTTTATATATATTTATTTATATCAGTTATATAGCATTCTATATACATCCACACCGTGATCTCATATACTATACTCCAACGCATACCCAATAGTTAAGCCAAAGTGCAGTGCATCCTGTGCCAACCGCTGGATTCCACTTGGCCAGCTGAGCCATTGTAATCTTGTAATAGTTCTGAATTGAGGCGCATGTTGTTTTTGAAGCAACCTGATGGAACTGCTTGCAGTTGCTTACCATACCTGACTGGATTGGTACAGGTGTCTTGACGCCGTTATCTGGCTTCGTAGGGGTACCTCCAATCACTCCAACGCAGACGTTATAGTCAGCCCATAGGTCTTTGCAATTCGTCCCAACGGCAGGGTTCCACTTGATAAAGTCCGCCAAAGATATCTGGTAGTAATTCTGGATAGAATCACAAGTCGTGGTCTTCTTCACTGGGTGAAATTTGTTGCAATTGCTGACCATGCCAGGCTGAATTGGCGAAGGGGTCTTGATGCCATTGGAAGCCTTGGTTGTTGTAGCAGCAGCCTTGGTGGTGATCTTGGTAGGAGGCTTCCAACCGACAGTCGCAATACAGACCCAGTAGTCGGTCAATAGGTGCGTGCAATCCTTACCGACAGCAGGGTTCCAAGAGAGGAAGGTTGCCAAGGGAAGGTTATAATAGTTCTCAATAGAAGTACAGGTGGTGGTTGATTTGATCTGGTGGAATTTCTCACAGTTCTTGACCATACCATTTTGAATGGGTTCGGGGGTTTTGATTCCATTTGCAGGTTTGCTAGTGGTGGGCTTGACGGCTGTTGTTGTGGTTGGCTTATATCCTTCAACGCTGACGCAAACCCAGTAACTAGCCCAAAGGCCACTACAGTCTTCTTTAACGGCTGGATTCCATTTCAGGAACTGAGCGGATGGAAGCTTGTAGTAGTTCTCGATTGAAGAGCAAGTAGTAGTCTTGGCAACCAGGTGCCATTTGTTACAGTTCTTTGTAATGCCTTCTTGAATAGGTGAAGGGGTCTCAACACCGCCGGTGGCCGCAGGCTTGGGAGAGGTGGCAGAAGGCTTTCCAGTAGGGGTTCCAGGAACGCCAACGCAATAGTAGTAGCCCGCCCAGATACCGCTGCAGTCCTTACCAACAGCTGGATTCCACTTGAAGAATGTATCAAAGTCGAATGTGCCGAAGGTAGAAACGATTTTGGCGCATGTTTCACCCTTTGCAGCTGGATGGAATCTTGTACAGCTCTCAATCAGACCCTCTTGTGTGGGACTGGGCTTCTCCTCTCCTGTTGGCTTGGCCGTAGACTCAGCCGTCCGTGTTGGAGGAGAAGTGGGTGTTCCAGGAACACCAACGCAGTACCAGGTGTTAGCCCAGATACCACTACAGTCGTCCTCAACGGCTGGGTTCCACTTGAAAAAGTCTTTAAAGTCAAAGGTCTTGTACTCAAAGATGATCTTTGCACAAGTGTCTCCCCTCTTAGCCTTGTAGAACGATGTGCACGTATCAATGAGACCTTCCTGGGTAGGGCTGGGCTTCGAATCCTCAGTGGGTTCAGGCTCAGAGTTCTCAGTTGAAGTCACCTCGGGCTCTTCAGGCCGGCCGTGGTTGATCTCGACACAGTAGGAGTGGCCAACCTTGATACCGGAGCAGTTATCACCAACAGTAGGGTTCTAAAGACGGAATATAAAGATAAGTCACGGGAACCACAAGGAGAGCTGGTAAATAGAATGAATACTTACATATTCAGAGAACTGCTGCGGCGTAATAGACCAGTCCTCGAGCCACAAAAGACAGTCGAGGTCATCATCAACCCATGTATCATAAAACGTGCATTTCGGTGTGATACCTGGGTCAGTAGGGTTGTCAGGCTTCTTCTGACGACGAAACCTTCTTCCTCTTACCACAGAAACACTGGTGGTAAAGAGACCCAGGGTGATAATGGAAGAGAAGCGCATCGTGAAGGGATCACCAGATCTCTACAATGAGTTTCTGGCCAAAGATTGACAGACGGCGATGGGCACAAGGAACAAGTCAACTTGGGGGGGTATGTGACTGGCGATTAAATACTTGGGGGGGCTCTATTTCGCCCCCCCTAGTACGGGTTATACACATTGTACCTGCAAGATCGGGTGGTGCCATGTCCGTCGTGTTCTTTTTTTTTTTTTTTCATTTTATTTTTTTGCCCGACGAACGCTTGCCTCTTCAGGCAGATGGCCCGTTTACGAAAGTCGAGCGAGCCAACAGACAAGAACTAGTTAGTTACCTGTTTTGCAACCGACATTTGACCCCCAAAATGGGTCCAGTTAATTTGTATCAAATCAAGGCTGTTCGTTTTCCGGATGCTCCCGCACGACAAACAAACCACATGGATATGTCGTCTCCGCAATTGGCACCTGGTCTCTGGACATTCGGTCGGATCTTTCTTTCGCTCGCTCGGGCGGACATGATGAAATCCACTGAACATCATGTCCATACTCGACTATAGTGGAGGTCTGCTCGTGGCGAGTAACGTTACGTCTTTGCCAAGGAAGATTTCTCCCTGCTCGACAAGGGTTTCAGAGGCTTTGACCATCTTATTATGCAGGGAGAATCACACACGGCCTGTTGTGCCCACTCGGTGGGCCACAAGCATGTATCGAGTAGACACTATTTTAGCCTAAGTTTGTTAGAGCGTTTAGACTTTAGAGTTGACACTCTTTGTTGGCGGCTTTGCCCAACAAGTACTCCCTGCCCTGGGTTGGTCCCAGCACGCCACCTTCCCCACTGACGACTGTTGGTTCTAGTATGCCAGGGAGTCGGGCTGTGCTGAGGTTAATTATCGTACGTTTTTGCGATTTAGGCATGATCTAGTGTACTGCGGCTAGGGTGCGTCATGTCGCTGGTCACTAACGGCGGCCACAAAGATGATCTCACGTACTTGAGGAAACCTAGCAACAGAGCTTATTACAAGATAATTGAACACAATAGCTAGCTTAGCCACGATACCCAAATTGTTTGTTTTGGCAATTGACACGAAAGGTACTAACTTCAATTGACTATGCTATGTATAGAGAAATTGTTCCACAGAAACAGTTTGTTAAATGGTTACGGTTCCAACAAGTAAAGGCTTGTCTCAGGCTTCGAGACGCAATTGACTGCTAAGGATCATTCCTCAGGGGCTTTGGGCTTGGGTACAGGGCCGTTGGCGCTGCTATACTGGAGACGTAGGGCAGGGCTCGCGACGTCGTCGGCTTCCTGATCCTGGCTCCAGGAACCAGCGTGCTTGGAGCCAAAAGCCCCGATACAGATAGTTTTGCCATAGAAGTCGGTAGCTTTGTGAAGGTTACTGCAGTCGACGTTAATCCATGAGTTAAAGTACTCGACGTCGTCGATGTAAAGGTTTTGTGCTCGCTCGATGGACCAGCAAGTGTCGTCTGGCTTTACCACGTACGTCGGGCACGTCGTGGGAAGACAGAGCCTGATACCTGCGGGAATTTTGCGACAGTCGGCGATGAGTTCCTGATTGCCCATATACAAGAAGACACCAGCGACGCCTGGGTTTGCTTTGGCTATCGAGTCGCACGTATCGCCTTCCTGTGTGGTGTAGTACTTTTCGGTCAGGCAGAAATCCACAGACTCCTCGACCTTGGGAGGCGGGGGAATTTCGGTCGGGCCAGAGCCACCGCATGTCTTGTATACCTTCTCTAGCTGTGACTGGTAGTAGCGATTGTATACCGAGTATGACGAGGACTGCATCATGGCGAGCTTTCGTTCGTAGCAGACGCTGCAGAGCTCGTCGCGGGGCATTTCCTCGCCGTCTTTCAACTCTGTGAACTCGTCGATGATGTCTGATTAGGAGAACTCAATTAGCCTTGCAATTTTCACTTCTATGTATCTGAACTCACCATTGCAGTATCTCTTAGTCCTGGGATCTCTGATACAAGTCTCGTTCCAGCCGGCCCAGATGTAGCCGCCGACGCGTTGGGGGACGCCGTCTCCGTAATCTTCATTTGCGCATGCGCCGACGACAGTGTTGAACCACTTCCTGAGAGATGCAGAGCAAGTGCCAGTGCAAATTTCATCTGTCAAAGTCACATTTCGAAGCGACGCATGAACGCGCGGTGCCATGAAGGAGCGTATAGTCGTTGGACAAGCAATATTTGCCGACAAGGCCTTGACACACGCATCGCCGACATTTTTGGCCTCGAGATCCGTAGCATTGTAGATACTGAACGCGGTACTGGCACCAAAGCACAAGCCCAGTAGAGGGACAAGACGTTTAATGGCAACCATTGTCGTCCTTTGAAGAGTTGGTGAACTCAATAATGAGCAAGCGAGTAGATGAGACAGGCGGTAGATAGACTGACTGGAATAACGTCCAAAAATGAGGGACCCAAGACAGACCCTGAATCAAGCCAAGCCGAGGGCCTCACGTTGATCGATAGCTAGCCTCGGCCGCGTCTATCAAGTGGAGGAGGTCCACAAGGCACAAAAGAACTCATTCTCACACATCCAATCTCCCGCGTCCCGAACAGATCCTGCGTTGGTCAATGGCAGAGTGGCGATGATACGAGGCCTTTTGCAAGAAGCTAGACAACGGTCAGGAACGGGCCCGTGGTTTTTCTTACCATGTGAGTGCCAAGACCAAGGATTTTACGGTTTTTGTAGAACCAACAGGTGGAGCTGTGTCTGTGTCCATTTCTAAAGTGTCATGGCTTGCAAGGATCCCGGGCTGTTGGTTCCAGCAAAAACAGAGCCGCAGTAGTGCAATGCTGCTCTGTTCCTGACAAGACCCAGTCCTCATGTAATGCTGCGTTGGTGGAAAGGCCCGACGCGGTGAGACGGGCCGGGAGAGATGATACCCAGCCCATGATCGACAGGGTGAGGTAAATTACAATTTTTGCCTCCCCAGCGAGTCAGTCCCCCCCAAGTAGTGATGGATTCTTGGACCCTGGACTCTTGATCGTGGGTCTGGTTCATACTTTTCTTCCGCTGGTGCAGGCAAAGGACTTAGCCAGCGTCTCTATCTGGTTAACAGCTCAAGCCTACTGGTTTTGAATTTGGATCATCTTTACTACGACCAAGCTGTCGCTTCCAAACTCCTCCCTTACCAGGACGTTTGGTTCCAACCAAGTTATTGCATTGTTTGGCAACATATTCTTCCCAATCGCCGATTCAACTTTAGTGGGATTGACTACTCTTTCCAATACATTCTTTCGGGCTTGTCTGTCCCTGTCGACATGACCAAGATGCGTTTCCGCGTCTCGTTTTTCGTTGTGCTGCTGCTGCTATGCCTCTGCGTAGCAGCAGCCGACAGCACGACCTGCAGCACAACCAAGAGGTGTGAGCAGGGATGCTGCAACAAGTCTGGCAACTGTGGATTTGGCCCCGATTGTAAGGACACCGACATGCTCTCTCTACATGATTGCCAAATGCTAACTCAAGCAAGATTGTGGGAAATCCGTCTGTCGTTCTGACTGTGACAGAAAGTCAGAGTGCAATCCCGGGTTTGGCAGCAGTTGGGCCAAGAGAGACAAGTGCCCTCTGAATGTCTGCTGCTCCAAGCATGGATACTGCGGTGTGAGTATACTTTCAAGGGAGTGGTGAGTGATGTGCTAATGAATGTTCCATAGACAATCAAGGATTTCTGTGGAAGTAAGACAGTCAAGCGTCCAAGCTGTAAGAAGGGCGGCGAAATGGAACGCGTCGTCGGCTACTTCGAAGGCTGGGCCAGAGACCGACCTTGTGAGGTCTTCTGGCCTGAACAGATCCCTATCGGTCTGTATACACATATCAACTTTGCTTTTGGCACCATCAACCCAAAATCGTTCGCACTTGAAGCTAACACGCTCGAGGATAAGGCAATGTATGAAAGGCTGATGTTTCTAAAGAAGAAGGACAAGAGACTCAAGATCTATCTTGCTATTGGCGGGTGGACATTCAATGATCCCGGTCCTACAGCCAACGTCTTCTCCGATTTGGCTGCATCAGAAGATAATCAACAGAAGTTCTTCAACTCTCTCCAGTCTTTCATGGCGAAGCATAAGTTCGATGGCCTGGACTTGGACTGGGAATATCCTGTTGACGACAAGCGTGGCGGCAAGAAAGACGATTACTACAACTTTCCCAAGTTCATGAAAAAGTTGAAGAAGTTGATGGATTCAGGCGACAAAGGCTTGACTATCACCCTTCCTGCATCCTACTGGTACTTACAGTACTTTGATATCAAGAAGCTGGCAAGTATATATCTGGTCGTGGGGAGTAGTCCAGAACCCAACTAACTAAATTCAGGAATCCACGGTTGACTTCTTCAACATTATGACCTACGACTTACACGGCGCCTGGGACCAGCACGTCAACTGGACTAAGCCCTATCTCAATGCCCACACCAACTTGACCGAGATTGAGTCAGCACTGGATCTTCTTTGGCGCAACGACATCAGCCCGAGCAAGGTTGTCATGGGCCTAGGATTCTATGGTCGTGCCTTTACTGTCGAGTCAGCAGCATGCAAAGATCCCGGCTGCCTATTCAATGGGCCGGCCAATTCAGGCAGTTGCAGCCGAGAAAGGGGCATCTTACTCAATTCAGAGATCAACGCAGAGGTTAAGAAGCGCAAGCTGAAGCCTAAGCTCTATAAAGAGGAGGCCGTCCAGGTGGTGACATGGGGCAAGCAATGGGTGTCATATGATGATGAAGAGACCCTTCAGATCAAGGTTGACCGTGCGGGAGAAAGATGCCTGGGTGGTGTTATGGTCTGGGCAATCACTCACGACACCAAAGATGCCAGGTACAACAAGGCATTGGCCGGCATACTTGGACGTGAATGGACAAGCGGTTCCCTTGACGATGACGAGAAGACAGGCAAGTGGGTGAAGAAGCCTTACGAGCAATGTCGATGGACAAACTGCAAGGAATCATGCCCCAAGGGCTGGGTACACGTTGGACGTCTCGACAAAGATGCTGAGAAGGGTGAGTTGATGTACGACGAGACGGGTTGTGGAGGTGACGGATCGCATCATTTCTGCTGCCCTCCCGACCAAGACATTCCCCAATGTGGATGGTACGGTCATGGCAATGGTGCCTGCACGAAATCGACGAGTTGTCCAAGCGGCATGACCGAGATTGGCAGCAACCAGATGTACTGCAATCATCCCCCAATGGTGCAGACGGCGTGCTGCACGACCAAAAGCGAAAGCATGAAGGTCTACGGCGAGTGCACATGGGGAGAGTATCCTGAGTGTGACAGCAAGCCAGAGTGTCCCTCGGGCTACCACGATACGCCCGTGGCCAGGTCCGGGTCAGGCTCTGGTGGCCTGCAGTGCAATAACCTGAAGAATGGGCTTGGCCTTGACATTTTGGGCGTGCAAATGCGCAACTACTGCTGCAGCACCAAGCCAGACCTGCAGTTCACCGACTGCCAGATCTTTCGCAACGTTGGTCCTATGATTAATGGATATCCCGAAGGCACCTGTCGCAGCAATTGCCCAAGCGACCGCGTCCGCGTCGCCATCGATTGGGCGTTCCAGGTGTGTTCCGATTACCCAGTAGGCGGACAAGCCACATGCTGCAAGACAGAGTACGGCGAGCAGGAGTGGGAACCCAACGAGAAGATCGAGGCTTACAAGAATGCCATGGCCGACTGGATGGTAGATGAATACTGTCCCAACCCCTCCAAGGTCCTCAAGAAACGCGGTTTATCGTCATCATCTACTGACCTCGCTGTCCGGGCCGACAAAGCCGGGGACCTGACGCCTCTAGAGCTCCTTACCAATATACTTGGTCTTGTAGGCAGTCAGCTCATGCTATATCAGTTTCGCCTCATCTGGAACAATGCCGTTCGAGAACGCCATTTTTATCTGCAAGTTACCTACATGTCCAATTACATTCGAAATAACTGGCGACTCGACTGGGAGGGCCCTTCTGCGTTCGCCCGCAAGGTTCTGTGCTATCCCAACTACGTGGCCGCGCAGATCGAATCCTTCCTGAACGGTGACAGGGACGGTGATACTCTATTTCTCAACTGTACGGATTCATATCTCTGTTTTTCTGACGGAAACTGTGGGGAGGCAGACGATGACGGTAACAAACGCCGGCACGCCGCCTTGTTTGGCCGCCTTTCAAACCATTTTCCCACTTCAAGCCACTACCAACATCGCCATCACCATCACCACCGGAGTACCCGCGTGCTAGAACCGCGAGTAGTGAGTAATGTCCTCATCAAGGACGAAGATGGTAAAACCGATCATGAGTTCCAGATTGAGGTTCCTCGAGTAAGTCTTGTTAACGTTGCTGGATTCTGATTTTAAACTGACCCAAGCAGCATCCTGATCTCAATACAGTTCCCCAAAACAATCAGCTACTTAACAGGGTAGCGGAGATACGTCACCGTGGTCCATGCGAAGATAGCACTGTAGTATTGAAGAAATACAGTGACTCTCGTAATTTTAAGTTGCACCGTATGTATCATTCGCCAACCGTTCCTCTTCGGTACCAGTTCTAATAGGTGAAAATAGTTGAGCATGTCCTCGACAAAAACATCTTTGAGGCCTTTCTTGAAGGATCAGCCCTGGGACTGTATGGTACAACCCAAAACATAGTTATATGACTAGAAATGTTTGCTAACAAAGGCCGGCAGACTCCCATCTGGTGAAGCCTCAACGTGGGGACCCATTCCCATTCAGTTCTGGTTCGAGATGGAGAATCTCGACTTGAGCTTGGAGCCCAACGCACCTAGACTCCCTGGAGGCAGACAACTGGCAAGGCTCTTCGAACGTGCTTATGAGTGTTTAGGCAGCATCAGTAACGACCAGGTCTTTATGATTGCTGACGAAGATATCAACGAGGCCAAGAATTTTGTAGGTCCTTTCTCTTATCTTCATTTCTATCCCCTCTGTTCACTCCTGATCCTCTCTCCTATTCTATTCTATCAGCTCCCTCATGGTGCATATTCCCTTCTATTAATAGTAGATTGGCTTACTGATCCTGCCAGATGCTTCGCTTCCAACAAAGGCCCTCCAAGGTCAGCATAACGAAATACCTGAAAAGGGGAGACAAGTCGAAAGACGATTGGAAGTTCGACTGTAGGGTGGTTATTAAACGAGTTCGTGCATCATTCAGCGTGCTTGTGTATATGAATCTGCCAAAAACCCTGGTCAGGTTGAACAAGATCGTCAAGGATGTATATGTGCAATTCAAGTTTGCCGAGAATGTTTGGAATCAGAGGAATCCTAGCAACAGGGTCCAGCTCGCCAACTACTGGCTCGATTGGATTACAAACTACTATGCCAAGGTGGTCAGCAAGTTCAAGGAGAACATTGGGGAAGCGATGGCACAGATCGACAAATCGATGGCGGATGAGGGTATGCCTGAGGGATATGCCGTCCAGTGGCTTGAGCTGATGGCGCAATTTGAGGCGATGGCAGAAAATGCTGATCTGATGAGGATTGATACTTCAGGTTTCCCGGCTTTTAACAGTCCTATTACTGAAGCTGAAGATATAGAGGAAGATGAAGATACGGAGATGGGAGGGACTTGATTGGGGGCTTGTATTCAATTTTGGTTGTGTTGGCCGGGCATTATTTAGATTCTTAATGTATTCCTATACCAAGCTAGGTTGAATGTTTTGTATCTTGACGAATATAACTTGGGTTGATGCTTCATACTTCGATAGGCAACTGTGTTAGCATCGGGCTGTGATGCTATTGATTGAGGCAAAAAAGTGTTTGTAATAGAGGAAGCCAAAATGGCAATTTACATAGCTTCATACTTCCTTAGTACATAAAGTCATGATCCTTTTGGGTGCTGTAGTACCGCCATGGCCGAATCTCCGAACATCTTCCAGTGCAGTGAAGTGCCATATCCCCAGCCCAGATATAGTCCTCAAGATCTCCTTCAGGCCCGTGGAAGTGAAGACAGTACTCCGTCCGGTCATCATTCCACATGAGGTATGTCCATAATTCTAACAGATAGCCTGTTGGGATCCTCACCCATCCCCATCCTGCGTGACCATCCCACAGCAACGAGACGGCCTTGACAATAAATTCCCCTTTTTCTATATCTTTCAAAACTGCCTTATCAGCGAGCAAAACAAAATCATATAGGTGATCTGCCATGGCTTGGCTCTCACGAGGCCTTGTGCTCACGCGGAGTTTCTGGCCGCCTTTCTCTACAACTTCAGTCTCCTTGAGCTTTTCAGCATTGCAGAATTTCCGAAGACCTCGAACATCGAGTCCATCTAGTAGTGAGGGATCCTCACGGACATCGAGATAGAATAATTCCCGAACTTGTCGCCTATCATCTTGGTCTGTATCCTCGTCGTCCTCAAAGGCTCCGAACGCCAGTTTAGTCTGATGCCTTAAAGCGTATAGAAGCGCTTGCCAATGCTCATCGGACTCCTTGCCGTAATAGGTGCGGTAGATAGTAAAGCCCCATTTGCGGTAGTAATGAAAATTATCGGGGTTCTTCCTCCCATTAGGTCCCAACTTGGTCCCACGTGGGATCCGCCAAACCTGGCGAATCATTTGTTCAATGACATCAGGCATCTTGGCAGGGCATGGTTATGAGGGTACGGCCGGTAAGAGTGTGGATTTTGAGATGCTAAAATATAGAATTATGGGCTATTGTGGAGTGGAATAAAATAGAGAAAAGAAAGCTTGCAACTAACGACTGGATATATTATATTGCACAATCCTCGCCTAAATTACTATTACGGTTATAAGAATATTGCTAATAATTTACTTAAATATTACTTTACAAATTTATAACGTACATGATAAGCAGAACTTATCGTGGGGTCGTTTTGCGGAGTAATTTCGGGAAATCGTATGTGATTACACAACTACCGTCTGACAAGTGCCCGACGACACTTATGCGAATATGTCGACGGTTAGTAACCTAATCGAGGTCATTCCAGGGCTGGAGAACTGCTACGCTCCGGCGGTGCGTTTGGTCCAAGAGCGGCGCCGTATAGGCTATCGGGCGCCGAGATATTTGCGTGTGCAGCGCCCGGGGGGACTGGGCCTCGCTGCAAGGACTCCTCCGAAGTCCATCTCCCGAGCATCTGAATCTGGTCGTTGAGAATCCCACTATCATGCGCATGTTGCGCTGCACCTTTCTGAAAGCTGTGGCCTGAGTACACGCCCGTTTGTAACCCAAGAGTTCTCAGTTTGGTAGAGAGGGTAGATAGGAAGTTGCTACGACTGGATGGTCCTCTGTGGAAGGAGAATAACGGGGCGTCGTGCTCGTTGGGGTCGAGGAGCAGCAGCTTTTGAAGCGCGTCGACTGGGCATGCTCCGTCTCCTGTTCTCGCGAGGATGATCTGCACTCCTCCGTGGCGGCGGTCCGTCTTACTCCTCTCGAGCGTGAGTTGAGCATGGTCGGACGAAGACGGGAATGTGATGTCTGAGCGCGTCAGTTTCCTTGCTAAGAAGATGGAAGGTGTGTCAAGGTCTTCTCTCCTGTATGTGAACTCTCCGACGCCGAGGAATCCAGCAAATTTTGCTGGATTCCTCGGCGTC
>JABFFE010001915.1:0-31235 GCA_013623625.1 Fusarium setosum
GTGGGGTCTTATTATCAAAGGGGGGTTAGGTCATAAGGGGGTCAAGGGGTCAGTTAGAGTATATACACGGAAGGGACCCATTGAGGAGCGGACCGTGAGTACACTACCACACAGTATCAGTCGTCATTTAAGATCATGGCGCAGTCAGCCTGGGCTGTCGGTAACCGAATCTCATAGCACCGATGCATCCAAAACCTTGGAGCCATACTGGAGTCGGCGGGGTCAAGCCTAGACAATGTTGTCCAAGTTTCCCTCTACCTAACGAACATGGATGATTTGGATCGAGTCAATGCCGTCTACAAAACCTAGTTTGGCGAGCTGAAGCCAGCCAGAACGTACGTTGCCATCCCCCCTTCATTCACCGTGCTTGTTCAGTTCAACAAAGAGAATCCGAAAAGATGTGTGGCCGTTGCAGCACTACCGAGGAATACAGACAAAATGTATTGCGGTTATGACTGCTCAATAGCTATGGGACTACGACTCACTATTTCAGCTCAGGGAGCTGTTTATGGAGCGCCAGATCGTCATCAGCGTCTATCAATGGGCCTCCACTATCAAGCAAAAAGGTGAAGATGGAACTTTGATAGCATCCTCTTGGTTGATTTAATGTTGATTCATGCAATCTCAGCATCATCATACCGTCAATGCACACAAGCATTTGCCACTGGGCTCTATGAACAACTACCCAGCGGATATAAAAATCACCGGGGATATCTCATGTCAAGGCCTATAGTCTAATCTGAAACGCCCTTCGAAATCTTGCCGTATCCTTGAGCAATACTCGACGACTCGGTGACGTCATGAATCAAGGCCGCGTAGTCCGTCGCCACGTGAATCAAGTCGTAGCCTTGATCGGCCCAACTTTTCGCCTGCTCACCAGGAGTAAATACGCCCGGGTGCAAGTATGCGTTGCCGCGCCTACGCCCTAGGGCGCGTGATTGCAGGCACCCGTTTCCGGCTAGGCAGAGAACGGCCTCGGGGTCTTGGGCTCTAAATGAGCCAGGTGTAAGGATGTTAGTTTACTGTATGCTCAGGCGCGGCCCAATCCTGCTTTGCGCCCACCTGGTTTCTCCAGACATGAACTGAACTTCCGTCCCTCGCAGCTCCCAGAACATAACCACCGCATTCAGTCTCTGTCCTAAGAAATGAAGGAGAATACTTGGCTGATGATGCGACGGCGAGAGGATTAGCCCATGGCCAAGGACCGGACTGGTAAGGAATTCCTAACTGTGCAGAACATCGCGCTAACATTCAGAGGCTACCTGAGCGACGAAAGCAAATCTCGCCCTACCTACGTTATCAAAGAAGCCCCCGGCTATCCCCAGACGCCGGGACTTATATTGCTTGAGTGATACATGCCTGTCCGTTAATACTTGCCCATTTCTGAATCCTTTATTGTGTGCCGATGCTGTCCAGCTTTCCCGAGCAACCGGGGTAAAAGCAAGACTAAAAAAGCGACGGTGGCTGCGAGCAGCCAAGTACTTCGCCTTAGCAAGGGTGATGTCAAAGTAGGTACATCAGAGAGTGATCTGTTTAATACTCTCAACTATAACCAAATAATTGGATCCCCACAGATGAGCCGTTTTGTCACGGAGTATACCGAGATTGTCTGCAACCCCCTTTTGCTGGTGATGATTGTTAGGAGCAAATCATGCATATAGCCTGGCTTTGTAAACTCTAGTAAAGACTGAAGGAGTATTATTGACCTAAATCTTAACCGCTCAAGGAGTAGACAAGGGTTTCTCGGCAATCATGGGCTGAGTCTTGTCGACGCGAACGAGGATCTTGACGTGGCGATCCTTGTGGTTCATCAACTCTTTGATGCCCTTCTCCTCCAGATCTTCCATATCAATCCGCGAAGTGATAAAGTTTTCCACCTCCCGTTTAGTTATCTTGTTGTCGGCCAGAGCTTGGATGACGCCATGGTAGTCCTCGGGCGTAAAGGACAGGTCTGCCTTGAGCGTCTTGCCATTGTACAGTAGCTCATTGATGTCGATTTGGGGCTGAGGCCAGGGTTAGCTTCATCGTCTACATGCCTTCAGAGAGAATAATTGGGCCGGCACCACCTACCTGTGTCACCCAGACAGCAATGTTGTAAAAGACTCCATACTTTCGAATAGCCTTGAGTCCTGTCGTGAGAGTTGCTTGGACGCCCGAGGCGTCGAATGCGTAGTGAGGCCCAAGACTGCAAGCAAACGTCAGTGGCTATGATCCGGCGATCTTTGGGCTACATACCCATCGCAAAGGTCCTTGGCACCCTTGACAACGTCATCGGTAGTGGGGTTGAAGCAGTGCGTGGCGCCAATCTTGGTTGCCTGCGCATGCCTGGTCAGGGACGGCTCCGATGCCAGGATCTTGGTGATGCCTCGAGCCCTGAGGCAGAGGATCAGGGCGAGTCCGATGGGGCCCGCACCGAAGATGATGGCAGAGTCGCCGGGCTGGATTCCCGACTGGGTGACGCCATGCCAGGCAACCGATAGAGGCTCCACGAGAGCACCGGCGTCGAGGCCAACGTGGGCAGGCAGCGTGTGGCAGATGAAGGCGGGAATGATGATGTCCTCGCAAAGACCTCCCGGGCTCGTGGAGAGGCCAAGGAATGCTGTCTGGTCGCACGCGTTCCTGCGCTTCTTCTTGCACTGCTCGCACGTGTCGTCGGTTAAAAGACCCTCGACAGCCACGGCGTCGCCGATCCTGTGCGACTTGACCGAGGGATGCACCTCGGTGACGACGCCCGAAAACTCGTGGCCGAAGATCAGGGGCCGATGGTGGCCGGTCAGCGGGTGAGGAGACTCCTTGCTATAGGAGACGAAAGGGCCATGGCTGTATTCATGGACGTCGGTGCCGCAGATTCCGCACCATGCTGGCTTGAGGCGGAGCTCGCCCTCTTTCAGTGTGGTGACCACCGGGACATCTTCGTAGCGGATGTCTCGGTTGCCGTGGTATCGGATGGCCTTGACCGTCTTGGGGGCAGCTGCGGTGGACATTGTGAAGTTCTAGTCTTGACTCGAGGGCGATCTTGGTTCGCGCTGGTTTAGGTTTGCAGCTGTTGACTTGGCACTGTCGTGTCTACTCTTTTGAACAAGTCTCTTGTCTTATACCGAGCCTATTTTCCCGCCAACCCGCGGAAATTGGCCATTCTGCCGAACCACGAGGCATGTCGACTATCATCTCCCTTGTCAACTCTGTCTTCCTCGAATGGTGCGTGCCCGATGAAAGCTGCTGGTTGACCATACGGAAGTTCTCTGGCACACTCAGTCAGCAGTCCGGCCCGCGCATCCGCTGGTTTGCGGGAACCAGCAGCTCTTTTTCCGGCATCCAGCGCCGGTTGTTGGGCAAGCACTCCTCCGCTCAGAGCCGAAGCCGTTGTGCTTGGCATTCCGTGGCAGGGCTTGACCAGACACCTCCATCGTTGGAGAATGTCTTGACCCGGCAGATGTATCTGGGAGTTCTCATTTCCAAAAACACGGTAGGCCAGTTTCTGGGTGGGGTTTCCTCAATAGACGCACAGTTGCGAGAGAAGCAATGAGCCTTCCTTCGTCGTGCTGAAATGGTGGACCCCAAGTGCGGTAGAATCAGTTCCATTTTCCGCAACCCCACCCACGCGCCGTCCACCATCTAGAGTCAAGGATGAGGCTTGTGTTTGGCTGCCGAGTAGGCGATGATGGCCCCAGTCTTCACCCCGAAAGCCTTACCCGACTCAAGTCGTTCGCTTAGATGCTGCAACGAGCACCAGTTTCAACTTATCTTGGCTGGGCTGGCCTACTCCCCCGCCTCACCATGCACCCTAAATTCTTCAACTACAAACATGTCAAAGCAAGCTGCGCATGGAGTGGATCGGTCATGTTCAGTCAGCTTCCCCACCCCCGATCTCTTCGGAGAACCAGCTAATCGTCACTGGGGCAGGAGTGCAGGGATCGCCATCTGAAGTGTATACTCCCTTTATATCGAGCAATTTCTGCTGCCTGACCCAAGTCTGACTGCTCTCTCCACAGGCTCAGCAAAGACTCCATGCACAAACTGTAGGGGCAACGGTTGGGAATGTATCCGGCCACGGCCGACCAAGTTTAGATACCAAAGGTAGTCGAGCGAGGTCCTTTCGTTCAACCTGTGCCCCCGCTGATGACAATGCTGCAGATGGAAGTTCCCGAGAGACCAGAAGTGGGTAGACAATACACCGGAGCGTACGTGCCCTCATAGTCCCTGACTGTTTCCATGACTAACCGTCATCCAGTTTCTTTCCAGCAAGGCCTTGACCCAGCCGAGCACGATATCTACTCAGATGGGGACAGTGAGTCGCAATGCCAGTTTTCAACCCCAAGAGATATATCCATGATCATCGACACCCCTTTGAACATCTCTGATTCCATCACCGGTCCTGTCGAGCTGGCGGTGAATAGTGTCTCTGGACAAGTGGGAAATAAGCGCAAGACCTCGTCGGGTAGCTTAGACGACTTGAGTTTCCTAGACGACATCTCTGCGGCAGATCACAACGACTTCGAACGTTTGGTTGAGCTAAAAGAGTCAGCCATCTCAGACTTGGTACCACCCGAGAGCAGCTACGGTCAATTTGACGTCCAAGGGGGGCTAATGCCCTCTGGCGGTTCCCTGGCGTCACCGCAAGACAATGGTTTCGACACGCTAGGTGACCCGGGGGTTTCAGCTCCAGAGGACACGGTTGCCAAAAGTGCAGTTGTCTCAGAAGAGTCTGGAATCCCGAAAAGCCACATAGGGACGAAACACAAGACACCTCCAATCACCTCCAATCATTCACGACTTGAGTACCCTTTCTGGGTCAATTGGCCCAGCATTCCTGCAAAGATCCAAAGCAGTGAGCAGTTTCATATAGCAGCGACTGAAGCATGGGACCAGTCATTGGCTGGTCAACACACAAGATCAGATCTTTTCCCTTTGGAGGACAAGGAAGCAGCACTGATCAAGTATTTCTTCAACGTACTTGCGCCGTGGGTGAGTCTTCAGCATCCAGCACCTTCACAAGGCATTCTCTGACATGCAGGACCTCAGTTAGACTTGCTAGATCCTACACGGCAGTTTACCAGCGGGCTTTACTCTCTGCTGCCTCACTCCAAGCACCTGCTATATGCCATCCTGGCCGTGGCGTCGCGGCACAAGGCATTCCGCGACAAGTCTAACTCAATTTCTTCCAACATTTACTATCAGAGATGCCTAGAAGCTCTGATACCATCTCTTTCTTGCGCCTGCGGCGTCATGAGAGATGACACCCTGGCTGCTACCGTTGTTCTTCGGTTGCGTTCCGAGCTTGATAGTGAGACCTATAACCCGAACCTCGGACGTATCTAACCTTGATCCAGTGTGTGGACCAGCCTCGGATCACCAATGCCATGTGTTTGGCACTCGAGTGTTGCTGCACGGCTTCGAGGGACTGGGCAGTCTGTCGAAATTCCAGAAGGCAGTGGCTTGGATTGGCTTGCGCCAAGAAGTGGCCATGTCATTCATCAATCAGACGCTTGTCACATTTCCGCTACAGTATCTGGGAGCTGACTGGAAGAGCTTTCCCGAAAGCGACTCGGATTGGGCCAACCTGATGGTGTACCACCTTGCCGATACCCTGAACCACTGCTTTGACCCCAGAGGCCTTTCTGCGGAGATCTACAACCGCCTACAGCTACGTAGCAAAACCTGGCTCCATCGAAGACCATTGTGGTTCTCGCCTATAAGGCACCAAGCCTCAGACACACCGGGCGAGTTCGGCGTATATGAATACATTAGCGACGTTGCCTGTACGTGGCTCCTCTCCAGACTCCTGACAACTTCAAGACTCACGGCGTCAGCCGCAGCCAACCAGTACTACAATCTATCTCAGATTCTCCTCTTCCACCACCACCCTGGCCGTCAGAGACTCGGGCCGGGCGCGCGAAATCTTGGACAAGAATTGGATGTATGCCACTCCGCGCGCGAGATCTCCATAATAAATGCTAATCTCGTGTTCGTATTTAGTCGAGCTTTAAACGGGCTGTACGTCGTCTTTGTGGTGTTGGCCTATCCAATGCCTCATGTGCTTGTGCTGTCGGACTTGCTTGCGCGGGCATCACGCTATGTCGCGACTATTTCGACGACGATGCGGAGCAACAAGCATTTAACAATATCCTAACTTTCGCCCAAGAAGAACACGGGTGGCCGGTCCAGACCTCGTACAACCCCCTCCCCCTCTGTCCCTTGACCTTATCGGCAGCTCATCTGGAGGGTTAAGAGAGAAGGAGCGAATTTGGCTTCCCGGCCTTGCTACAGTTTGGAGAGTCTACATTTCAATTATATAGGAAACATCAAGTATAAACGATGGATGAGAGATAACGAGCTCAAGATGTGGGAACAATGCCATTTATTGCGTGGAGAGCTTAAATAGGGTATAGTAGGTGTGTAAACTCCATGATTTGTCAATGGTAGTTCGTTTAAAGTAATACTTTATCGGACAGTTGAAGAGATCATTGCCTTTTTTTTTTTTTGTGGTCAAAGCTAAAGAGAGTCAATGCTCCGTTTTGTGCTTTTTCGATCAAGCAAGTTAATAGTTGGCCGGAGCAGCCAGGTGAGAGACCACGACTACTCTACGGTATGTATGAGGGACAACGCTTTGATTCCCAACCGCTAGTCACTTGTTATTGGTCTTGAGATATATACTATACTCTAGGGCGGTAAGTTCTGCTGGTAGCCATCATCGTCAACAGACCCAACTAGCAACACTGACAAGTCTGTCCTTCATTCATCATCTCCCAAGAACACTTTTCCATGCATCTCAGGCGGGAGAAATGATCCATCGCAGACCTTGAACCGCTCAGGGATAGCATCGACAATGGCAACTTCGTCCTTTGTGAGCCCCCACCCGTCGATGGCAAAGTTGGCGCTAATCCTCGCCGGATTTACCGACTTTGGGATGACAGACCAGCCCTTCTGCAACCCCCACATAATGAGCACCTGCTGCACCGTCTTGTCCTTGGACTTGGCCAGGTCGATCAAGGTCTTATTGCGATAGAGCGGGGAGCCAGCAGAGCCAAGACACGAGTAGCCTGTGCTGTGGATGCCCTTGCTCGTGTTGTAGGCCACAAGCTTGGGTGACGGGTTGTTGGGGTGAAGCTCGATCTGGTTGGTGGCGGGAACGATCTGGGCACGACCTGTCAGCGCTGGGGATAACTGCCATATGAAGCTTGGGAGGCGGTACTACTGACCCTGCAGGTCGGACTACTCAACAGCCGATCCAGGTGAGTAATGCCAAAGTTGGACACGCCGATATTCCTCACCTTTCCCGTGGAGAGAAGCTTCTGCATCTCCGCCCAGGTCTTGACGTAATCCCAGCCGGGCAGGTGCTTCTTCAGGTCGGTCGGATCGGTCGAAGAGGGCCAGTGGATAAGGTAGAGGTCAACATAATCAGTGCCCAGAGCCTCTAGAGACGCATCTAGGGCCTGGGGGACACGGGTGTGCCACTGGTTGTGAAGCTTGGTCGTCAGCCAGATGTCGCTTCTCGGGACGCCAGAGCTGCGAATGCCCTCGCCAACTTCGGCCTCGTTCCCGTAGGCGGCAGCGGCATCGATGTGCCTGTAACCGGCCCTGAGGGCAGCTTCAACCGCTGCCCGGACCTCGTTCGGCTTCGACTGCCAGGTGCCCAGACCAATTGCAGGTATCTTGTCTCCGGTGTTGAGGGTGTAGACGCGCCTGGACGTTGCGACTGGTTAGAGACATGCTGGATAGAAGGGCGAGATTTCAGGGTGGTGGCAGGGGCAAAGTCAAGCGCAACTAACTGGGTGTTTTTTACGGTGACGGAGGCCATAGCTTCAGATAGCTTTGGTAACAGTCTAGAGTCGGTGAGCAGCATCTACGGTCTGCGGATGGAGAACAACGTAGAAGATGGGTGAGAGGAATGGCCAAAAAGTATGCCCTTTTGAACCGGATCGTCCTTGGTCTACTGTTCTTGGTTTGAAGCGAGTAATTGAACAGCCGCCGATCCATCGTCAGCCGTGACGTGACATAGTCGCCTGCAGCGTCTCTCTGCCGAGTAAACGAGACTACCGCCCCGGATCGGAAATGCGGGCGTGGACACTAAGCTTGAGGCCTCAGCCACAGCCATGATGAGACCGGAAATGCGGCTTCTTTCCGCAAAGCCCCGTTCTCCCGATCCTATGATGTAAAGAAGTCGGCTTCACCCTGATGCTGGCTTCTTCGGACCATCTAGTTCACTGCAACTCTCCTCGCATCACCCCCGATCGACCCTCGAGTCTACCATCACTTCCAGCCGTCATGCAGAAACCAACCACTGTCCTAGTTGTCAGTAAAGGCCCCTCGGACACCGCCCTGGGCTGCCTTCTCAAGAGGAAAGATGCTCAGCTTTGATGGCTTATTATCGTCAACGAGAACGCGGGCCGTGGGCGAATCTGGTTCCCCAACTACGTAGGCAAAGCAACGGACAGCAACGAATTCCAAAGTCGCAGCCGCCGACGACGGCAGGGCGCGACTTTCCCTCCCACCTCCACTCCCTCCCCTTTGCTTCGAACACGGGCTGGTCGAACCCCCTCGCTGAGCAGAGCGAAATCCTTGTGTGAGTAGCCATGATGGTGGTCTCGGCGTCCGCACCCGTTCTGACAATGTTTTTCCGCGGACATGGACTCGGTCGTTGACAAATCCCAACTCTGTCCTTATATGCTGTTCCAGACGGTCTGCGCCGGTACACGATGGAGCAGCTGGGACGTTGGACTGGAGAGCCTCCAGAGTGGATGCAAGTACACGCGCTCCGTCAGGCTCTTTATAGCCGGCTCGGGCTTCTTCGGTCAGCCCAAGTCCCGCATACACTCCTTCAGAGGTGTCGCTCGCTACGCAAAGACCAGGCAATGCCTTCTTGAGCGAGTTGATGGGCCCCTCCCGATGCATCATGACCACGCTAATCTCCGACGCAGCCCAGCATTCCCTTCACTACCTTCGATGGGTTCTAGTTCCAGTACCTTCCCTTCGCCATGCCATGGCACCGCTTCGGGATCGACAAGAAAACTGACGCGCAATACCTCGAGTACATCGACCGCCCCTGAGGTGACCTTCGGAGACTGTGGTAAGTCCCTGAGGGAACATTGAGACGAGACGAACGGATGCCATCTGTACACGGTTGCTGTCCCTGACTTGCTGAACATGGCGATTCTCTTCAAGCCCGACGTCGCACTGGCTTGGAACTCGGCCGTTTTCAACGTCGAGGTCCAGGATGAGTACGTCATTGAGACGTACATCAAGACATTCCTTAGTAGGCGCGCCAAGCTCATCGACGTGAAGCGGTCAGCCAAGAACAACGACTACAATCAGGTCCATCCTTGCTTAATGAACAGCCTCCGGACCTCTGGGTGCCCCAATGGCCCATCGACGAGCTTGGGCGCGACTGGTCCAGCTACCTCGAAATTGCCCAAAACTACTTGTGGAAGCTGTACACCCCCAGACTCGAGGACTTTATTCTCGAGGTGGGCGACTCCTCGCAGACATATTCTAGATGGTGAGTAGCAGCAAATCCTTTAGGGTGGTGATCTAGACTGGCGGCTCTGCCACGCCCTCGTATAGCTACGGTGCAATGCTGGTCTTCTAGGTTTGAGCTCTGGTCGGGTCGCCGACCTGGCTGTTCGCAATTGAGCTCCCTAGACTCTCTAATGTTTCTGGGGCTGAAGACATCCGCGTCTTAGATATTTGGGTTTCAGTGTGTGGCTAACAACATTTGGAGTCCGACTTCAGTTTGGCCATATTTGTTTAGATGAAGATTTAATTTAGCATGCGTACCGTTGGTGCATTGCTTCCTGCCAATTAATAGTGCTGAATGGGACTTGGGAGAGCAAAACTCTTAGATACCTTGTTACCATAGGATATTAATAGTGTGTTGTACGTACTCCAATCTCCCAATTTTCCAGCCATAGCTATGCACAAACCTACGCAAGGCAAGGAACCTCCGGCCCAAAGAAGCGATCAGGATAGGCTAACGTCCAAGCGATTGTTCCATCTCTACGTGCTGATCTATCCAAGAGTACAATCACTGCCGTGAACAATGTCAAATAAGACACGCTGTGTTAAAAGGAACATCCAACTATTGCGTACTGACCTATGGCTATGCCAGGGCAAAAGCGCTACCATAGAATGTATCAAACAGGACTCTTTCGGTCGGCCAACTGGCCGCGTCCTCCGGCAATGAAGATGGGTTAGAGTCTATTAGTCCTGACATGTCCAGCTCTTTGGGCAGTAAAGAAGCCGCAGATAAGCCCAGATCATCCAGAGCGCACGCGCCAAGGTCGGGCAGACCCTGCATCTCCATGATAGGCGGGAATTCAATCTCAAGCCAGTTGTCGTTTTGCTGGTCGCTCTCGGTGGTGTTCTTGCCCATGTCGGCCCTCATCTGTACGGCGGCAGCCGGGTCTGTCTCCTTGGACGGCTCCCAGCCCTCGATCAGGTCCTGCAAGACGGATGCAGCTTTTCCAGCGATCGGGTATGAGTTACGCATCTCAAACAAGGCGCTCATGCAGCTCTGAAGGAGCTGGTAGTGGCTATCCATCTTGATCATGCGGAAGTTGACGAGGTGGATGGTGCCGGCGATGAAGGCAAAGTGAACCGTGGGTGACGGGACCTGCCGGATGCTGTAGAAGTGCTGGTAGTTAAGCACCAGTTTCGTGATGTTGGCTGCCGCAATGGCACAGGTGCCTGTAGATGTCGATGTCAAGTCGTCGAGGTTGGTGAGGTCATGAAGAACCTGGGAGAACTCGAGAAAGGGGCGATGGAGGAGAATAAGAGCAAAGTAGAAGTGCATGCTTGCATGCCAGTCAGCCTTCCATACCGCCATGTAGAAGCGTGAAAAGGGAGAGGAGGAGGGTTGAGGTGGCGCTTTGTTGGGAGGTCTTGTACTCACTGGAGTATGAATACTTCGGGCGCCAGCACCTTGGCCTCGTCATGGTCAGCCAGCATGAACTCGGCGGGCAAATCTTGGTACCACTGCCATAGATTTCGGTGTACTTGGGAGGCGAGAGAGTGCAACTGAGCTGCGGTGCTCTGCCGCCGTTGTCCGTAAAGGCTGACCAGTATTTTCGAGCATATGAGAGACAAGGACGACGTTGTGCGTAGCAGCGACGCGGAAGTCGAGCTGCCTTCAGGCGCATCCGAGTCGAGTGGTGAGCCGGGGAGGGGCGTGGTAATGTCCCAGTCCATAAAAAAGGTCGGTCGGCTGCAGTACGAGCTGAAGAGGCTAGATGGTCACGGGCATTAGCAATCAGATGATACACAGGCGGCCAGAACTGGGCAAGGGAGGTAAGCTCACTTGTCTTCTATGTGGCATCCCCAAAACACGATGCGTCGAAGCTTAGCCGTCTCGGCAGCCATATGGCCCGAGGCAACGGCTTTGGCGCAGTCCAGATGAAGGCCCAGTTTGCTCGCTATTCGGAATGCAATTCCTGCCAGGAGCAAATGTCAGCAAGGGCAACAAGGCACGACAGGGTATACAACGTACCGCTATAGGTCCACCCAAGGGAGTTATCCACCATGGCTCCATAACGGGACCCCAGGATCAGGGCTGTTTGAACGGTGGTGATGGTCGGGTGCTCCATCTCAAGCTCGAACAAGGCGCGCGAACGTTTGGCAAACTCCTCGCCGGCGACGCCCTCACTCGGAGCAGAATACCTCCTGACACCCGCATCGGGGCTGATCAACGAGGCCATGGAGAGTATAGCATAGAGGAGGCAGGGAGTGTAAAAGTTGCGGTCACCGTTGCCGCCACTCTCATCCCAGATGCCGCGATGGCGTAGGAATATGTCCCGGTCGATCACCAGCAGATGGCACGACTGCCATTTCCAGAATAGGTCGAGCAGGTGCGCGATGATGGGCTCTGGCTCGGGGGACGCTTCTAGGGCAGCTCGAGAGCGCCGGTTCGCCTCCTCCTCCGGGGTGGCTCCGTCGCGGTCGCCACCGACGCCCCTGGTCCCGGGCTGCCTCTCAGAGTAGGGAAACAGGCTGGGCGAGCCAAAGTACTGGCTATTCCTGCTTGATGCTTGCCTGCCGAAGTTCCCTGCCGGCGCTGCAACCTCGTCCATTCCAGAGGGAAAGCACTCGGCCATGTCCTGGACGCTGGGCGCGCCACGTTGGCTGGAGAAGGAGACCGACGCAATCGACTTGGGTGGCCGTGCTTTGTCGGTGTTCGACCAGGTCTCGGTCACGTTTCCTGACGACGTAGGCCTTTGGCTGCCGCTGTTGGGGCTGGCCGAATTCGTTGGGCTGAGGAAGGCGGATTGCGTATGGGACTGGGCGTCGGCGGGCGGCTGCAGGTCCAGCTGGTGGTCGGACTGGTCTGGGGGGCCTTTGTCGCTTGCTGCATTAGTCTGGGACATGTTCTTGATCATGTCTTCCAAGACGGCGATCCTCCGACACAGCGCCTTGGTGTCTTGAGTTTGCCGGTTACTCCTCTTGTCTTCTCCATACCGAACCTCGCAATGTTCGTTCCGGTTGCGGCACGCGGTACATCGAGGTCCGTCGGGATCTTTGCCAGATGCGCTGGAGATGTCGCATCGCCGTTTGTCTTTCTTGCAACGCACGCAGGCAAAGCTGGCCCGGCTGGCGTGTCTGTCGCGCGTCATTGTGTCGGTAGGGGAAAGGCAATTGGGGGGTAGAGGGGCGTAGAAGTCGAGATGCGGACGAGGTGCGCCTTGGCAAGATGTTGTCGGTTTGGTTTGAGCTGCCAGTGGCAGTGAAAGCCTACGGAGAATGGTTGTCAAGTCAAGGGGCGAGCCACAAGGGATAAACGGTTGAAGAGTTCCCTTCCCCTCGCGCGACCCCACCCCCACAGGCTACCGGCGTGTGATCGTCCCCCGCACCGCGCTACATGATCGGGTCTGGCAAATTCTGGAGTAGAGTGAGTGGACACCATGCTCGTTGCTGGTGGTGGGGATGACTCGGGTGGTATGTAATGGGTAGTGGATGGACAGTGTATGATCAATGTCGACTCTTGTTGCAGAGACGATATCACAAGGTATGGGTATGTTTCTACCACGTTGAATTGTACTGTGCAGGTCGCATTCTCCAATTCAGGGAGGGCTATTATCCAGCACACGTTAAATCTTCGCAAAAAGAACGTTTCCTCAACCTCATGGCCCAAGTAACTTAACCAGGCTAGAATCCCCTCCCTGCCGAGTTTGACCTGTTGTGGGGGCCTTGCGGAAGTGCGGTAGCTCATTTTCCGCAATCTAGCCCTCTCCACTTTAAGATTAGCAGAAGAACGGCCTTCGTCACTCGAGCCAATCAGGGTCGTGGTGCAGATCCTCACCAGCCAGGGACCAGTTGCAAGTAGAAATGAGTTACTCACTACCCTAGACCCAAACTCGAACAACAGCCTCGGTCGCCAGCTTGGACTCCGTGCCCTTTCCAGACTGCAAAGCTTTGCGCAGGAGATTCAATGCTTGGGTTGCGAGAAATACAGGAACCTTTAGTCTTTGTGCCTCGTCCACTGCTTTCTGAAGATCACCGAGAAGCGTCTCCACGCCGTCATCTTGCTCGTTCTTCAGCCACTCCTGCAGCGACACGCCGTTCTTGAGGCCTCGCACCATTCGTCGGCCGACATTGGAGAGAAGGCGGCTCCCCCCTGCCGCGTTGACGCACAGTTCATACACTTGGTCCAGATCCAGACCGAGAAAGTCAGCAAACGCCAGTGTCTCAGCTGCCGCGCAGAGATGCACCCCGCGAAGAAGGTCAGCCACCAACTTCAGCTTGGCGTCGTCGCCCTCAACGGCGCCCTTCACTGGGCCGACCTTGCCCTTGCCTTCATGATACAGGCGAACGAGGCTGCTGTCGTCATCTGACCCCCAGCCCCGGCCCAGCCCTGTGAAGTAGACCTGCTCGGCGATAGACGTCATGTGGCAGGGGAACCCGGCTCGTCGGGCTTCCGAGGTGATGATGCTCGTGTCTTTGAGGATAATGGTGACGGCGCTAGCCAAGGGCTGAGACGGGTCGAGGATGCGGGGAAATCTATTCTCAAACATCCAGCTCCAGGCATCCGAGTTGATAATATAGTCGCCAGTCTTTTCGAGGCAAAGGCCAAGGTGACTCGCGAAACCCATGGCTTCGCTAGCTGCTAGGATCTGATTCGACGCCAGGACCTGATGGCACATCTTCATGTTACTGCCGGCGCCGAGACCACCCTCAACGATGTATAGCTTTGCCGGATCAGCCATTGCCTGCAAAACGTCCCGGCCCTTCGTGAGAGACTCTGTTGAGGCACCGGCCATGATTGACAGAGTCCCATCAGCGGCTCTGATGGCACCGCCGGACACTGGGCAGTCAATCAAGGCAATATCTGCCCTGCCTCGGTCGGCTATCTCCTTGGATAGGCTCTGGACATAGCCGGAGGGCACAGTCGGACAAAGAAGCAAAGCTGCCTTTTTTGGAAGGGCTGGCACGGCCGGGTTCTCGCTATCTAGCAGAACGGCCTGGGCCTGCTGAGGTGTCGCCACCATGCAAACACAGATATCCCGGCCTTCGACGGCGTCGGCTGGCGAAGTTGCTATGGTGCCTCCGGCTGCGATGAACTTTTGTAGAATTTCTTTTGAAATGTCGAACCCCTTGACCGGATACCCTTCTCGGACGAGGTTTGTGGCCATCCCGAACCCCATGGCACCAAGGCCAATAAAACCGATAGCTGGGTGTTCTTGCGGCATATTATCGTCTTGAGTGAGCGGAGGGGGAGTTAAGGAGTCCTAGATACCTAGTAGTCTTATGGCAAAATAGATAAGCCCTGGGTTGCTTCACTGCGAAAAAAGCAGGTGGGATAACCCGTAATTTTTGAATAGTCTGGCATGCCCCTTGATTGCATTGACACAATCGGCTCTGACGACCCTTCCTACCTTAGGCCAGTTGGCTCATCTGTCGGCGCTGCGGAAATGCGGCCCGCGGCGCAATCTTGCCGCCATTTTTCTGATCTCCGGTGTTGTCATACACGGCCGCTTCGGACATGACTGCCGCAGCAACAACAGGCAGTCCGAGCTCACTCCATCTGCCAATATCCGCGTGCTCGAGATAGCCCCCCCCCCAAATGGCAGAGAGGTCTTGCCGCTGGCTTCGGGCTTCATAATGCCCTGGCCTAGACGTAGCTGAAGCCGCCTGTAACTCTGCTTGCTCTGTAGCCCAATTCTCACCCACAAGACGTTTATGCCCAAGTCGATCCCGACCGACACGTCAAGATGCCGCGTCCACCTCTGTCACGGAACCGCACTCTTGCAATCTTGAACGCCGCACGAGAAGGCGGCTATGCTGTTCCCGGCCTCTGCTGCTACAATCTCGAGGGCGTGGTAGCTGCGGTTCGCGCGGCGGAAGCAACACGGTCACCGGCGGTGGTGCAGCTGTTCCCCTGGGCGATCGAGTATGCCGGCAGCGCCCTCGTCAGAGCCGCTGCAGACCTCTGCCACTCATCGTCGGTCCCTGTTGCGCTGCATCTCGACCATGCTCAAACACCAGAACTTGTCCGCCGCGCTGCCGATATTCCTGACGGGTTCGATAGTATCATGTGTGACATGAGCCACTACGAAAAGGAGGAGAACCTGGCACTCACCAGACAACTGGTCGACTATTGCCATGAGCGCGGCATTTCCACAGAGGCCGAGCCTGGAAGGATCGAAGGAGGCGAAGACGGTGTCGCCGAGACCATCGATCTCGAAGGCGTGCTCACCACACCTGAGCAGGTAGAGGAGTTCATCGCCACGGGCATTGAGATGCTGGCACCGGCGTTTGGCAACGTCCACGGGGAATACGGGCCACGGGGCATCCATCTTGAGTATGACAGACTGGAATCCATCAATGCGGCGGCGGGCGACCGGGTCCGGCTCATATTGCACGGGGCCGACCCGTTCAGGAAGGAGATATACGAGCGCTGTATCAAGGCCGGGGTGGTCAAGATCAACATCAACCGCGGCCTCAACGACCACTATGCTGCCTCTCGGGAGGAGACCAAGGGGCGGCCGGTTACGACGGTGATCGAGGCGGGAACAAAGAGGATGCAGAGAGAAGTGGAAACATACATGCACTGGTTTAGATGCGCTGAAAGGGCTTAGATAAATACGAGGGTCAGGCTGGTTAGTATGCCTCGTAGTCCAACAAGTACGATCTATGCATTATGTGTTTTACAACCCCGGTTGTGTTGAAAGATGTGTCGGCGACTCTCCTGACAGAAGTATATCAGACAGTTCCAAGTAGTATCTTCTTTTCGTCAAGTTCTCTTACACGGCCGGCGGAAGCAAATAGGAACCATATCAGGTGAATACTTACTCCGTATCTCCCAAGTGCGTGATGCCCTCCGCTAAGTAACTCGCCCCAGTGTTGTACCGTTAACGGCTAGTGCACTGTATAGGGGTCTCAGGGAGCATGACGGTTAAGCTCTTATCACGAGCATACTTACTCAGTAGGCAAAAGTAAGGCTAGGAAAAGATATCGCTCTTGACGAGACCTCCGATTGGCCTAACACCCCTGTGGTGACCTTATTGGAGGGTTTCACGCACTTAGGAGATGGCGATTCGTGAAACAGTTCCGGGGGGAAAAGTGCGGGGTTTTAGTTAGCAGCGTCAAAGGCTTGAGACTAGATGGGAAGTCCCGTGCGGGGAAGTCTGGAAAGGTATAAATCGTTCGGGCCAGCCACCGAGACCGGATCTTGGGTCTAATTATTTGTAACTTTATTCCGAACCGGAGGTGACCAGACTGTCCCTATACCGTACTCCGCTCTATCTACAGGATATGGAACCCGTGGATTGGTGAATGAAGCCCTTGCATACCACCGATATGCTCAGCCTTTTTTTTTTTTTCTCTCTCTCTCTCCTGCTGGGCTTCGCACTGACACGTGAGACACAGCCAGACGTGCCGGGCGCGACACTACGATTGTGAGGCTGATCTCACCCTCCCATGTCTTCTCGCACCGGACCGGCCCGCTGACGCCTGCGACAGGTGATAGAACGCAGCCTGTGTGCCGCCGCTGCAGCGGCACTGGCCGAACCTGCATCCCCGCCTTCAATGTCCGCTTCCGGCGGCGGAAGACGGCGGCCGCAGATGCCGGCCTCCACAGCAAGGGAAAGCTGGTCTTTGGCCGCAAGCAGGCGTGGGTCCAAACGCCAAAGACCCGTGTGTCGTCCCAGATCAGACTCCGGATCGTGGATTGGTGCTGAAATGGAGCAGTGAGCTTTGTCGACGAGACTCGCAAGGCTGGTTCGGACTCTGCTGGTGCAGTCGCGCACCGAGAGAGCCAGTGCAGTCCAGTCGTCCCTCGGACGCCCCCGCAGTCTGATTTTGCCGACTGCGACGGCACTCAGTATCAGGCTCTCGTCGCCGGGACTGACGCGACGCACAACGGGCCAGCGTCGGCCGGAAGCACCGCTTCGCTGCTGCCGTTCACATCGCCAGGGTCGGACCAATCAGACAATCAGAGGAGCGCTACCAGCGCCATCCACATTGACTACCCTCAGAGTGAGGCCAGCGAGTCCTCGGCATTGCTGCCACTGTGGTCTCCCACCCCATCCAATCTTTCCAAGCAGGTCTCCCTCTATGTTGACTCGCCCGAAAGCAGCGGACTCAGCCGGGAGTCCTTGGAGCTTCTGCATTACTTCAAGTTGCATATCGGCTGGGTCTGGGTAAGCAAAGTCTCCCCTCGACCCATTTTTGTGCTCACTCCTCACTGCCATAGTTTGATATCACTGACCCGGGCTTCACCTCGGAAGCCCTTCGTCTGGCGCCCATCTGCCCGATCCTCCTCTACTCTATGCTGGCGACAGCGAGTATTCATAAGAGCCGCCAGGCGTCAGATGTAAGCACTATCCATAGGCTGATCGTTACTGCTGAGCGGTTCCACGAGCAGTGCGTTGGCCTTCTCCTACCAATGCTCCACGACAAGGCCGCCATCACCGACAGTGCCTTTCTCGCCTGCTCCACCATTCTTCGTTTCTACGAGGAGATAAGCGGTAGGGAGTGCCTCCCTTCTCGGACCCGCGAATATTGTGAGACTGATAGAAGTTCCGATAGCCCCAGTTCATGGGCGGGATAACGCACGCCACCTCCTAGGCGGCTACGCGTCCGTCGAGGAGGTACAGGGACAAGCCCTGGAGCTGGACGGTCTAGGTAATGCGGCGTTTTGGGTCCACCAGCGGCAAGACCTCATAGTTGCCATCTCCAACCACAGGGCCCCGAAGACCGACCCCAACCGCACGGGACTAGATCGTTCATTCGGCCCCGCAGACAGGCAGACGTGGGCAAAGAGAGCAACCTGCCTCCACGCAGAGGTCGTCAACTTCTGCTTTGGCTCCACTGCAGGCTCCAAAGACAACTTCAACGCCATCCTCGCCAAGTTGGAGCAGTGGGACAGGTGCAAACCGGGCGTGTTCAAACCCGTACTCTACCGAGAGCCCGACCCCTCGCAGCCCACGAGCTTCCCTGACATTTGCTTTACCATGGACGACTGCGGTAAGTTGACGCGGATAGCAGACAATGTAGGACTTTGCTAATCTTGGGGCGTCTCGGGACAGCTATGTCCTGGGCGTATCACTTCTTTTCTATGCTACTCATGGCCATTCATGACCCTACAGTGCCTCGTATGGGCCCCGAATTCATCCAATGCCAGACGAGAGTAAAGGTACGTGGTTCATACGTAAAAGCTACCACGCTGGCCCCTCGCTGATTTGCCACACAGGAAGAGGTCACGCACTACCTGCGACTTCTCTGTGGCATAGCCTGCTCTAACCGGGTGCCGCCAGCTAGAACAGTCGGCTGCCTGGCCATCTCTCAATGTACTCACCCCCGTTCATCATAACAATATCTCTGCGGTGCTTGCTAATCGAGTCAAAGGCTGTGCTTGGGTCACAGACAAAGGGGAGCTGAATTCCATGCTCGAAGTGTTACGGATGGTCGAACGGGAGGATTCGTGGCCTACCATTCATGCTCAACAGGCTTTGAAGTCGCAGTCAACTCGAGAGAGTTGAGAGGTGACTAGCTTTCAACACGGCGGTTTAAAGGCGGACGCAAGTTGACACCTATTGTAATGGAACTAACCCCAGACATCCTCCAGAAGCCGATTTGACTGACGCAACTGCTTGATCCACGCTGCGGCCTGCTGCTCGCTCGCCCCCGAATAGGCCATCTTGATGCTCCTCAAGGCCCCGAGGACACTTCGAGCCATGGCAGCAGATCCACAAACGTAGACGTGACAACGCAAACCGCCCTCGAGCAGCTCCATCACCTCCTGCACGTTCTCCTTCAGGCGGTCCTGGATATACACCTTCTCATCCCTGGCCTCGCGACTGAACGCCGTCCAGAACTTGAAGACATCTGACCCAAGTGTATCTTGCCATTGATTCCAGTCATCCTGATAGATGTAATCCAAGTCGGAGCGCCGGAAGCCCATAAACAACATCGACTTCCCGACCTTTTGGCCAAGCTCCTTCCTCCTTGCGCGCTCTTGCATGAATCCACGGAAGGGTGCCACGCCTGTTCCAGCTCCGAGCATTATCACAGGCGTTTCCGTCTTGGCCGGAAGCTTGAAGCTGCTATGGTATATTTGCCCAAACACCTTGCCGCCCTCCAGCATGCCTCTGGGGCCGCTTAGCGCAAACGCGGGCATGGGGGGTTGCCCACCACTGCTATTAATGGAAGCTTCCAGAGCATGCAAATACGCGGTTGCCACGCCATGACAGCCTGAAAAGACTGTTTCCTGACCACGCTGACACGTCGGCGTCTTGCTGATGACAGCCGCGATGGAGACCTTTCGTGGCTGGACGACGGTCGAGCTGCAGATGGAGTAGTATCGGGGTTTCATGGGCTTGAGTCGCTCCAGCAGGAACGACAAGGGGATATTCCATTGCCCTTTGCCACCGACCGCTTCCAAGACGTCTCCCAAGGTTGCGTGCTTTGCCAGAATCTGGGCACGGAAGACCTCAGGGCTCTCGCCGATACGACGAAGCTCCGAGCGTGCCGAGTCCGATGACGTGAATGCAGCTAAATCTGCGATTGTGTCCGGTGACAGTGGGCCACAGATCTCGATGTAATAGCGAAGGAGAGCATGGATGGTTGTCGGGGAGGCAACCGATACCTTACCACCCCCTATTCCATCTGCGAGCTCGATGGTTATCGGCGTGTATTGGTTGTCTGAGAGGCCCATGACCGAGACAAGCCGCTCGACCTCGTGATTCGGGTTGCTCGGCCAGATGGCAAGATGCCCTCCGGTCTTGTACTTGACCCGGCGGTCTTCGCCCAGGTCGAGATCCGCGTGAATACACAGCCTCTCCTCATCCTCCCAGAGCTTGTATACGGAGGCGATGGGGATGGGCTTGGCGTCCCCTGGCTGATTTGATATGGCCAAGCGAGGCTCCCCGAGGTGTACCGTCTCTGCGGCGACGGAGGGGTCTTGACGAATGATAAAGCTGGGCCGGTACGACGCATCATGCTCCTTCAAGAGGAGTTCCTGCTTCAATGCGTTTTCGCATGCTCGTCTCCAAGACGAGAACGCATTATCGGTGTCCCCATTTGCGTCGTCGCCCCGGCCTGCTTCCCCGTAGCGAATTGCTCCCATCTTCTGCAGCGAACTGTCGACGTGCTCGGCCACCCGGTTGAACTGGCGGTAGTTAGAGTTGCCAAGGCCGAATACAACATATCTCAGGTTCTCAAGCGCGGTTCCGCTCACGCTGAGCTTGTGCAGCGTGTTCCAGAGGCCATTGGTGTTGTCCGGGGGATCTCCGTCACCATACGTCGACAATACGAAGCCACATAGATTGTGCTTCTTAAGCTGTGCTAGATGATGGTGGTCGTAATCATCCAGGTCCGCGGCCAAGACCCTCAGCCGGAAGCGGTCGTACAGGCTCTTGGCCAGGCGTCGAGCGAGCATTTCACCTCGGCCGCTTTGGCTGCCCCAGAAGATGACCATGTCCAGTTGCTGCGCCGAAGCATGAGTTCAAGCGCTAGACACGATGGCGCAAGATGTACTGACCTGCTCTGAGAACACATGATAGATATTCCGTGACTCGTTCTTCTCGGCGTTAGGCACGGCCTGGTGATCTGATGACTTCTGCGGCACCCGGTGCCAAAACTCTTCTGGTATGTTGTCAGAGATGGGGAGATAGCGATACCACAGTCGCTGCGTCAAGACAAGAGCTGTCAAGACACATGCGGCTGCGGTGTCGAACTTGGTCTGCGACCAGAGCGGCTGAGAGCACGGCCCGATAACCTGGGGATACATGGTTCAAGGTTTGAAGCCTGGTAAACGAACTAGGGAGTCCTTGATGTCCTTCGAGCAAGGCCACCTTGCATGATTTATGTACGGGACGCCTTTTGCATGATAATCATCCCGGGCTTGTGGCCGCCTATCAGTCTTCCCCGCTGCATTCGCTTGCCCCAGACTTTCATCCCGCAATTTCGGCCCCCCCCAGTGGTCTCTTGGAGGAGGCCGGCTTGAGGGCTCGGCGTCCGCTTTTCCGCCCATCGCCTAGACTTCCGAACTGCCATGACGCCACGGCCCATAGCGAGGATGGGCCAATGGGACTGACTGACGCCAAAGTTGCCTCTTTGGGCGCTGACCAAAGTTGACTATTTGGGATGCCCCGGTGATGGTTGTTTTTGGAAGATCGGGTAGTTTGATCCGCGGGATGGACAGGTTGACTGTCAATGTTCGCCGGGCTCAGCGTCCAGGGGCCTGCTCATGAGCACAGGGCGGCAATACATAACCCTTGCTAGCCAGGGGTTTGGTTTGAGCTTCAAGTCCCTACCAGAGTGCCAGCAAGCTCGATCGATATCTTTGAGGATAGAATCACTTGACTTCCCAAGCATCCTTTGTTGGGCCTTTCCAAGACCCAAATTCAAACCATGATCTTCTTCACCGCTGCTTTGGCAGTCGCCGTGGCGGGCTTCCTGTTGGTCCTGTTCAGGCACATCTATGACTACCTGCGCGACCCCAAGGGGCTACGTCGCTTCCCCGGCATGACAGCCCTGTCGCCCTTCACCAACCTATCCTGCATGTACTACGCATCGCAGGGGAAGAGATTCAAGGCCTTTCATGACGCGCACGAGAGATTGGGCCCCATTGTCAGGGTAGGCCCATCTTCCGTCTCCTTCAACGACGCCGTCGGCTTCAAGGATATCTACGGCCACGGGTCTCCAGTCCGCAAGGGGGAGTTCTATGATGTCCTCGCCGGCAGTCATCGCCATCTCGCCGACGTCGCTGACAGGGAGGAACATGCTCGCAAGCGCCGAGTCCTCGCGGGAGCATACTCTCAAACTGGCCTGGAACGCTGGGAGCATATCGTTGCCGACAGGACTGCGGCTCTTATTCAACAGTACGACAGCCTCTGCATCGAGCCCAGGTACCAGGCCACCCTTCACGCAGACCCGGCGTACCAGGGCACCACGTTTGAAGGGTATATCAACCATCGCCACTGGATGATCCTTTTCGCACAAGACGCCATCGCCCAGATCGGCCTTACGGCTGACTTGAACTTGATCGAGACCGGGCACGATACTGTCATCGTCAAAGACGCAAACAATGGCAAGGAGCGCAAGTTCAGCTATCGCGAGGCCCTCTGGCGATCGCACAAGATCCAAACAAGTTTCGTCTGGTCGCCGCGCTGGTTCAGCTGGTTGTCGTATATGTCAGGCTGGCATCCATTCTGGGCAGACAATGCCAACTACACTCACATGTGTGTTGACCTCGTGCAGCGCCGTTTGAAGCGCTCCGAAGCGGGCGAGAGGTTGAACGACTTCTTCGCGTATATTCTCGAAGATAAATATGGCAAGGCCAATATGTATCCAATCGGCGAGATGGTGGCGGAATGCAGCATCATGCTTAACGCCGGGTCTGACACGACGGGCATTGCCTTGACGAACGTCTTGTACTGGCTCCTTAAAAACCCGCCCTGCCTTACCAAGTTGCGCGCCGAGCTGGATTCCGTCCTTGACGACGACGAAGCCGTCGCAGCCTACGATAAGGTCAAACATCTGCCCTACTTACGCGCCTGCCTCGATGAGAGTCTGCGCCTGACGCCCCCAAACACCATGAGCGTGTCCCGGCTCACGCCCGCACAGGGCATGGAGATCATGGGTCACTGGATTCCCGGCAACACCACGGTCCACAGCCCCCCCTACACTATGCACCGGAATGCCAAGGTTTTCCCTAACCCGGAAACTTTTGAGCCTGAGCGGTGGCTAGCTGAGGACGCAAAGGACCTCCAGCTGCATTTCATCACCTTTAGCGGTGGTGCGAGAGGCTGCATCGGTCGGAATATCACGTACCTGGAGCAGACGCTGGCGCTCGCAAGCATGGTTCACCGCTACGACTTTGAGCTGCCCAGTGAGAACTGGATCTTGGGTCAGAAGGAGGCTTTCACTTGCTCGCCTAGCGATATGCCCGTCAAGATACGAATGAGACAGTTCCAAAGAAAGGCCTAGTGATGGCGGGCATTACTGTGATTATTTGGCCTACGGCCATAGTTGAAATATAACAACATGCAGCCAGACGCTGAGAATGAACGCGCCCAGACCTCATCCTTGCCACATAGATTGTAAATGTATAGAATGACCATTGTTCTGTAGTACAGGAAAGATAGGAAGCCAACTAGTAGCAGCCAAGAAACGATGATGCTGATCTAGGAACCTGAGTATCATCGCCAGGGTTCGTTAAATGCGTCTCTGAGTGGACTTGCAAGAGCAAGGACAGCAACCATCTGACTTGCATTACGTGCGGCCAGGGCGAGATGCTTCCACGTTGATAAAGAATATAGCAGGCAGGGATAACAGCAATAGTAATCATCCGTCTGGTTTCTCCTGGAGGGTGGTATTTACTGAGAAAATGCGACCACTGATGACGCTGAGGCTTCTCCCTGCTTTGAAGTAGGCCTGCCTCTTTGATAATGTGACTTGTCTGTGACAACAAATAGAACCCAAAATTGCAGTTTTGGGACTGAACTCGAAACGTTCGCCTCTGGAGGGATAATATTACGACGATGTCAACCGAGACGGGGGCTCGAAAATTACCGTTTCAAGGTGTGGCGTCGGAGCTTGATGGGGGCGTCGATTAGGGGGTGACCAAACTTGCCATTTTGGGAATCAGCATGTCCATGCCTCGATTGCCATGACTCGCCTTGCCTGGGATTGGGCCCCGGACTAGTCTTCCATTGCGGGGTTGGCTGACTGGAAACACTTGTGAGATATTTTCTTTCTAGAACGGCCTCTAACTCTCAAAGCAGCAGTTTTGGTCGCCAAACCTTGGCGTTGGCAGCCCTCCAAGGCCTGGACTCGAAGTTGAAGCTGGCATTGGCCAAGTCAGTTTGTTCGCCATCGGAGCAGCTAGCGTAGCTGGAAGCCCCGGATTCCCCGGCCTGGCCCCCTTTTACCCCATACCGGGAACCTCAGGGGAACCTCAGGCCGACTTCCCCGCAGCCCCGGACTCTCCAACTGCGGGAGGCTTGCTGGCGTTCGTAGCCGTTCCCAATCCTTGCTTAAGTTAGGCGGTGGGGAGAAGGCTTGGTGATGATGCAACGAATATAAAAACTCCAACCAAGCCTCCTTCTTAAATAAGAGACCCTCACCTCGAAGCTCTAACGCATTCCATGACACTACGTTTCTATATTTCTTGACGCCTCCCAACTTTCACCCAACACTCACAATGACCATTCATGCTGAGGGTGGGTTGTCGGACGCAACCGTCCAGCATCGGAACAAGCTCAGCGGCAACGCTGGAGTTCGGGGTCTTGCCCAGAACCTCCGTGTCTTCTCCATAACATGCTTTGCCTGCATCGGTGGCCTGCTCTACGGGTACAATCAGGGAGTCTTCTCCGGTGTCCTGACCATGCCTTCTTTCGGCCTTCACATGGGCGACTACATCACCAACAGCACCAAGAAGGGATGGCTCACGGCTATCCTGGAGCTCGGCGCCTGGCTTGGTACCCTCTACTCGAGTATGTTGGCCGAGCCTTTCTCGCGCAAGAACACCATCATACTGGCGACGGCCGTCTTCATGGTCGGTGTGGTCGTCCAGAGCACTGCCATCAAAGTCGGCCCTTCTGCCATCCTGGGTGGCCGCTTCATCACCGGCATGGGCGTTGGTGGCCTCTCCATGACCGTGCCCATGTACGTGGCAGAATGTGCTCCTCCGGAGTCTCGTGGACTGTTATTGGGCATCCAGCAATTTGCCATCGAGTTTGGAGTCATGATCTCATTCTGGATTGTAAGACCCTTTCCAGCCCGCGGCAACCCAGCTTCCAGGTCGCTAATAAACATGCTAGGACTACGGGTGTCATTTCATCGGAGGCCAGTCCGAGTCATCGCAATCAGACGCCGCGTGGCTGATCCCCCTGACACTCCAGCTTTTCCCAGCCGTGGTGTTGTTTGTTGGCATGCTCTTCATGCCGTTTACCCCCCGTTGGCTCGTCCATCACAATCGCGAGGACGAAGCCCGCGCAGTCTTGGCCAAGCTCAGATCCTCCAACATGGATACCAACCTTGTCGAACTAGAGTTCCTTGAGATCAAGGCCCAGTCCCTGTTCGAGAAACGGACCACCGAGGCCAACTTTCCTCATCTTGCAAAGCTGACATTCATCAACAGTGTCAAGCTTCAGTTCGTGGCCATGGCTAGCCTCTTCAAGACTCGGTCCATGTTCAAGCGTGTCGTGGTTGCCAGCGTCACCATGTTCTTTACTCAGTGGTCAGGCATCAACGCCATCCTCTACTACGCCCCCAACGTAGGTGGTCTCTACCCTAATCGCAGCCAGCTTATGACTGACGACATCACATCTAGATCTTTGGCGCCCTGGGAATGTCCTCGAACAGCACATCTCTCCTGGCGACGGGCGTCGTTGGCATCGTCATGTTGGTCGCCACCATTCCCACTCTGGTCTATGTGGACAAGATTGGCCGGAAGCCCATCCTGACTATCGGCGCTCTTGGCATGGCCTTCTGCCATCTTGCCATTGCCGTCATCTTTGCTCGCAACGAGGACAAGTGGGAGTCTCAGCAGGCATCGGCCTGGGCATGCATCGTCCTCGTCTGGGTCTATGTCGCCTTTTTCGGCTGGTCTTGGGGCCCTTGCGAGTGGATCTTGGTCGCCGAGGTGTGGCCTCTCTCGGCTCGCCCGTACGGAATTGCCATTGCTACTTCGGCAAACTGGATGAATAACTTCATCGTGGGCCAAGTAACCCCCGACATGATCACCCATATACGGTATGGGACCTTCATCGTCTTTGGCATCTTGATCGCTCTCGGAGCGGCCTTCATCTGGTTCTTTACCCCTGAAACTAGCCGCCTCACTCTTGAGGAAATGGACGTGGTCTTTGGTAGCTCAGGTGTGGCTGAGGCGGATCGCGAGCGTATGACCGTGATCAATCGCGAGATCGGACTCGATAGCGCCTTGGCTGCGCTCACGAGGCGGGCATCGGTGACGACCGACAAGCCTTTCGTGCAAGAGCATGAGGACAACAGCCAAGCCGATGTCGCAGCCATGTGAGCATTGCAGTCACTAGGCTCATCTAGCTCTGGGTCAAGGAGGTGTGGGTAGTCGTCGACGAGAGGTGCGAAGGAAGTGACATCCACCTGGAATGACTGAAGCCGTATTACTATGGCTACATGTAAATGCGCTCTCCACCAGGAGCCTGTATCATGTTGATGGAGTTAATTTACTCTTTAGTCCGGGGTCCCTTAATTGGCCATGTGTAGATGTTGTGTTCATCGTCCTGACTAGGCCGTCGACGGTATGCCTGATTATAAGATTTAAATCCGTGGTCCCTGGATTTCCCTACATTGTTGTTCTGGTGTAATGATACTGCCATACTCTGGGGACATCGTTCTTGGAAACTGAAAATTTTGTCCCTGACACTTTTACATTATAGCTGACCTATATTCTTCTTTCTGCCCTTTGGAAATACGATCCATTGCATCCCAGATTAGCAGTGAAGGCCTGCCTTGGAAGGGGAAATTAATTAGCCTTCTGCTCCAAATCCCTAATAGCCTGAACTTTTGCGGCGCTTTTGCTCGATGGGTCAAATACATAGCCGAGCCATTCTCGAGCAAGGCGGCGAGCGAGTTCCAAACCGATAACTCGTTCTCCCATGCAAAGCACATGAGCGTCGTTGCTCAGGATAGACCGCTCCACGCTAAAGCTATCGTGTGCAGTGACTGCTCGAATGCCATTGATCTTGTTTGCAGAAATAGCAACGCCGAGTCCGGTTCCGCAGATCAGAATCGCCCTGTCACATTCTCCATCCGCAACGAGCTGGGCTGCCGCGGCGGCGCGGGAGGCATATGCAGTCTTGTCTGACTGGCTGTGGCTCCCGACATCCTGCACGCTCTCGACTCGCTCGTCCTTCTCCAGGTCCGCCTTGATTGCGTCTTTGTAGATAATGCCGGCATCCTATACATTGCGTTTCGCCGTCAGCTACGTGATTTGTCCAAGACTAAGACCTAGGAGGCTTACATCACACCCTACGGCGATCCTCCATCTGCACTCGTGTTGAATACTCATATTGCTTCTTCGACAGGACTTGCCCCCCCGGTTGAACTCCAGATTTAACTCTTATATGAGTCTGGTGCTTAAACCACTTGATGTATGCTAGCTTATGAGGGTAGACGTCCCAAGACGGCTCATCGCTGATGGTCTGCGGCTGTCAATCCCGATTTTCCAATGCGGATATTCGGAGCATGCCCAACCCGGCCAATGAATGCTGCCACCGGAAAAAGGAGCGTCACTCGTCCTACACTGCCGTGTACTACCTAACGTGATGGCGAGCAATCCCAGATGTGTTGCAGTGTAGCCAGCTTTATCATTCGATGCGTCGCTCGCAGGTGTCCTATCTCGATGGATATCACCACAAAGCCAACAACCTTTGATCGAAAACCCTGTCGTCCACATCCAGGCGCCAGTGACTGTTAAACCTCAAAGAGCACCATGTCCAAGCGACATATCTTCAACTCGGCGGATGGTCTCGTGGATAAGTCTCTGCGCGGACTAATCTCTTATAACCCCTCGTTGGGGCTGGACCCTGCGAACCGCGTCGTCTTTGATGCCAGGTACGACAGGTCCAAAGTCAGCATCATCAGCGGCGGTGGCTCGGGCCATGAGCCCGCCTGGTCCGGGTATGTCGGCCAGAACATGCTCACAGCCTCGGTTGCCGGCGATATCTTTGCCAGTCCCTCCACGTCACAGATCCTCGCAGCCATAGAGACTGTTCCGTCTGACGCCGGCGTGCTCCTTGTCGCTACTAACTACACCGGCGACTGCCTCCACTTTGGGCTTGCAAACGAGAAGGCCCTGCGTCTTGGATATCGGTGCCGTATGATTATCTGCGGCGACGATGTGGCTGTCGGCAGAAAGCATGGGCGACTGGTCGGCCGACGAGGCCTTGTGGGACAGATTTGTGTCCTGAAGATACTGGGCGGCGCTGCTGGAGTGGATGCCGGTTCTCTGGACGACCTGTATGACCTAGGCTCTGCAGTTTCCGGTCAGATAGCGTCAATCGCCGCAACCCTCGACCATTGCCACGTTCCTGGTAGAGCAGAGCATAGCCATCTGGGCCCGGACGAAGTCGAAATCGGAACCGGCCCACACAACGAACCTGGATACAAGAAGCTGTCGCCTGCCCCGTCCCCTGAGAGTTTGATCCAGCAGTTGCTGTCATATCTTATGGACCAGAGCGACCCGGAAAGGGCGTTTGTCAAGTTTGAGACCGGCGACGAGGTTGTTCTGTTGGCGAATAACTTTGGGGGCATCTCGTATCTTGAGATGGGCGGCTTGGTGGACCAAGTCTTGGGACAGCTCCTGAAGGGCTGGGCGATCCAGCCTGTCCGGGTATTTACAGGGGTTCTGGAGTCCTCCCTCAATGCACCGGCGTTTACGTTGTCTTTGGTGAATATCACAGCGGCGTCTAGGAGCTGCCCGTTTTCCGCCGATCAGATCAAAGCGTTCCTTGATGCCAGAACTGACACCCATTGGGAGTCCATGGCTGGCTCGCAAGCCGGACGGACCGGAAAGCAGCTTTGTCTTGAACCCACAGCTCCCTCACCTCCGGTTGAGCGCAAGGCAGAGAATGGGAATCAGCAGGCCGTACGGGTCGACATTGCTTTGATGCGCCGCATGCTTCTGGAAGCCTGCAAGGCTGTCATCGAGGCAGAACCAGATCTTACGCGGTGGGATACAGAAATGGGGGACGGCGACTGTGGCGAAACCCTCAAGACTGGAGCAGTTAATCTCCTCGACCGTCTGGAACGCCCTGAAATGGCGCTCTGCGACTCTGTCTTGGCGGTCCTGCAGGAGGTCGAAGCAGTGGTTGAGAGCAAGATGGGAGGCACTCTCGGCGGCATCCTGGGTATTTTCCTGGTTGCCTTGACTAACGGGGTCCGTAGCGAAGCTGCTTCTGGCAGGGCCTCGAGTGTATCTTCGCTCTGGGCTCCAGCGCTGTCATCTGCGATAGCCCATCTTGGAAACTATACGAAGGCGCGGGTGGGCGATCGGACGGTCATGGATGTCTTGATCCCGTTTTCAGAAGCCATGGCGGCAGAGGGCTTTGACCAGGCTGTAGCAGCTGCTGTCAAGGGAGCGGAGGCCACCAAGGCGTTGCGACCAAAGCTGGGCCGGGCAACCTACGTTGCCGCTGGTATTGACGGGGATCGTGAGCTTCCTCCTGATCCCGGCGCATGGGGTGTCATGGTTGCCATACGTGGCCTGCAGCTTGGTCTCCAAGATAAGTAGGGTTAGTTCAACGGATTTATTTTGAAATGACTGTCCTAAGTGATACACTGGTCACGTCATGTCCTACATGGCTGGCGGCATAGACGGTTCCGCTGTCTGCAACTGGGTCTGCTTACTTCCTCGCAACACCCACTGGCATCACTTATTGTTGGGTGACTGGCAGTGCGATGCGACAACGAGGCTTCTGCATGCTCTCTCGGCGGATATGGCAAATATGGCTGGTCACCGAGATGGTAGAAAAGGCTACAGGGAGTAGACAGCTGCGTCGAATGCCTGTCTGAAACATGCACAACTACAACTTCTCAATTATAAATGCTTTACCCAACAGCGACGTCGCGGCTGGATTTGGCGCTCTCGATGATAGCTTCAATAATCTTTAGAACATCTCTCGCCTCCAATGCAGTAACGGGGATGTCTTCCTCCCGACCGTTCGCCACAGCGGCGGCAAATTGGCGATAGAACTGCAAATACGTCTGAGGTTCCAGACTTGGGACAGGGTACTCCACCGGGATTCCATCACGAACAATCATCAGCTTGGTCCTCTCGGGCTCCTCCATACCGTAGCCGACATCCATAGGCTTCAAGCCGGCAAAGAGCTGGTCCTCCTGGGGATCAAGCGCAACCTTGTGGTAGCTTCCGTTTGTCCCACGGACCCAGAACCGTGGCTGGACAGCCTCGGTGCTATGGCTGCTGATGCGGATGTTGGCGCAGAGGTCTGGCGGGTAGACTAGTTCGGCTGAAAGAGCATCGGGACACTCAAAGTCGGTCTCGCCTCTGAGGCGAGACCACATGCGGGCCCTGACAATCGACGGCGTCCCGAAAATGGAATAGACCTGGTCGATGAGGTGGGTGCCGAGTTCAAATACAACGCTGCCGCCCGAAGCAACGGTCAATTTCCCGGCCCAGGGAGTCCTCGGCTCAGGCTGGTATCGATCAAAGTGGGTATTTACCTCCCAGATTCTACCTAGAGAGCCGCTCCTGACGAGATGTTTCAGAGTCAGAAAGTCAAGGTCCCAGCGGCGGTTCTGGTATATGGAAAGGAGCTTGTTATTTGTCCTGGCAATGGATATAAGAGCCTCGGCTTCCTGGGACGTGGGAACAAATGGCTTCTCTGTCAAAACATGCTTTCCAGATTCAAGAGCTCTCTTGGAGAACTCGAAGTGGCTGTCGGGTGGCGTCGTAATCACAACCACGTCCACCTCGCTATCGGCAAATATCTCCTCGGCAGCTGTATAGTGCTGGACGTCAGGGTAATCATCTGGGGCTGAGCTGCCAGGCCGCGGTCGTCTCTGGACGATACTATGCAGTCTGAAATTTGGCGTGGCATCAATAAAGGGGATATGAAAGATCTTGGCCGAGACGCTTCGACAGCTATTAGTATCGGGCTGAAATATCCCACGGTCGTAATTCTCGTACTAACCCGTATCCGATAACTGCAATATTATGGATTTTCGCCGCCATGATGATCGAAGAATGGTTTAAGTGAAGGATGAAATAATAACTCCTACTGCTTGCAAGGACTCGAGAC
>JABFFE010001923.1:0-11263 GCA_013623625.1 Fusarium setosum
CAAATAAAGAAGACCAAGGGCGAAAAAGGCGTGCTCGAAGCGTCGGGGGAGTGACTTGATGAGATACTTGCCATTCGGGGTTGTGAAGAATGTCGAGCCGCTGTATCCCAGATCGCCAATGGGGACAAGCTGAGCAGTAGGATCCTTGTTTTTGCCCTTGGTCTTCTTTATTTGGATTGAGGACCCACCTTGTCCGTCTTGTTGATCGGTGCGGTCTTGGAATGAGGCTGCGTACTCGTCCTCGTTGAGCTGCCAGACTTCACTTCGCAGGGCGAGAAAGTCGACGGATCGGTAGCGTGCGAGGAGGAGCTTGAACAGGCGGAAGAATGAGAGGATGGCCTTGATGATGCCTTGCTTTGTGGTGCCGTGGCGACGGCATATTGCCCTGGCTATCGAAGTTGAGATGCGTGACGAACGAATCTTCATGCTGGTGCTGCGGTGTGTGTGTTCTAGTAGACTCTGGTGTTCTGGTCTTTGTATGTTCCATACACGATTTAGAGTGTAGATTTAGTTCAGTCTAGAATCTTGACATGTTCGAGAAGAACGGTTGTTGCTCAATGGAGGTTGTCTGGGGAATGCGAAGGTCCAGCTTGAGGACATGGTGACGTCACTGTGAATTGTGGCGGATGGGCAACATGTGATAACAATAAGCAAGAGGCTCACAACTCCAAGTTTATGCTTCGATTTCAACAGAACCAAACGAATAATTATTACGCTCGATATTCTATACTCTGTAATTGTCTGCTGAATCCCGGCCACTGCCGTCCTGTGGCTTTCCAAGAAAGGTCGCTTCCAAGCCAAAACAGACAACCCAAGTCTATACAGATGTTCCCAAACATTCGTCGCTCCCGTCTCCTTGCGCCAGTCGCTTCAGTTAACCCTTGAACAAAACAAAAGAAACCAACCCCAAATTCTTGTAATTCCCACTTTTGCTTTTATGTATCCCCTTGCCCGTCGTCGTTCGTCTATACCCAGTCAATGCCCAACTAACTCCCTCTCTTGAAATATTAATACTCCGCATAGATAACCTAGATCCTTTTCCAGTTTCGAATTGCTGTCTCGTGTCGTGCCTTAGAAACTGAACAGTCCACTCCTCCTCTTGCCCAGTGGATACACAATCAAAGCGCTCAGGAACAGACCGACGCTGATTCCAATCGCAACCTGGATGACCTTGAACAAGACATTGAACGCCGTCCCATCGAGATTGCCCATCGTATGCGCGTCGTCTGCAATCTTGGTCGCATTTTTGGTGATTTCGTCCGCTGTTGTGATACTGGCAAGAAGAGAGCCACCCGCCGCGAGGCCGGACGGCACTTGGACAAAGATGGCCGGGAGCATGGCTGCGGCGGCGAGGCTGTATCCGACCTTCCGGGGCTTCTTCTCTTGGCCCTTTTCGGGACTTGCAGGTCGAGATTCGGGGTCGGAGAGCGAGGGTAAAGACCATGTATCCGAGGCGAGCTTCTTCTTGGTGTACCTAGGTCGCACCCTGAGATTCCACCAGTCGACGAAATCTAACCACCTGTTCTCCACATGTCTGCCCAGTCTCGAGTACAAGTTAGCAAGAATTCCCACAGCCAGGGCGCCCAGCATATTGGAGATCTGGCCGTTTCCTCCAAAGTACTCGCTGCAGTAGCTGTTGACGCAGAAACCGGCCAGGGCCATGGCCGTCATGACGGGCGTCTGCTTCCACTTGGCCTGGTTGATGAGGCAGAGGCACATGGTGAATGCAGGAACAAACAAGAAATACCATTCCCGTCCAAGAGGATTGTCACACTTATTTGAACTCGTCGCATCCCTGTCGATCATTCCATACAGTGAAGCTCCGATCGTGATTCCGTATCCGAGGAACAGCGTGTAGATGAGAGCGTGCACCATACGCACGCTGCCGGCGACGATGGCGCCGCTCTGGAGCTCCAGCGAACTGCAGAGGACCATGTAACCGGGAAGAATCAGGGCAATGCTGCTCTGAGCGAGGGCGCTGAAACAAAACAGCTCGCCGCCTCGGATGGAACCAACAGCTCGTGCGATAAACGATGTGATGACTGCGGCAGAAACTTCGAAAACGTGGGCGTACAGCTCATTGCTGGGAGCAAAGACCAGTTGCAGCAGTCCCACAATGGCTCCAAGCAAAAAGGCAATAGGCAAGTCGATAAAACGTCCCTGAAAGGCAAAGGGAGCCACACAAGCAGATGCAACCCCGTATAAGAACACCCGAAGCCATGTGTGAAACTTGGGTTTCCGCGCAATAACCTCATCCAGACGCTGCGTAGCTTCTTCCACTCCCACTTTGTCGTGCACCACTTCCTTGTAAATGTTGTGCACATCCCGTAGGCGTCCCAGATCGATGCCCTGCGGAACACGCACGAGCTTGACCTCGGTGGTATGTGTCGTGCTGTCGTCAAAGCTGATGATCATGCATCCTGGTAGGTAGAGAAACTGTGCTTCAATCTCGAGAACTCGCGAGGACATGGTCATGTACTCTTCAAGACGGTGCGTCGGGGCACCGTAGATCATAAGGGCCCGGCATAGCTTCAACAGATAACGATGGCGCTGAATAATGCCGGCGATGTGGATAGTGATTCGAGCCTTGTCTCGTTTCTTTGGGGGTGGCGTCTGTTCTCGCTTGAGCTTTTCTGCCCACTGGTCGGAGATGTTGGTGGAAGCTGGGGCGGCAAACATGGACGACGATTTCAGAAGCTCCGTCAGAGCAAGCGAAGACGATGAGCCTCGAGATTTGTGATAGCTAAAGAGGCCGCTGGAGGGTCGTGAGCGAGGTGGTGAGCGAGGAGATCGAGGAGGGATTCCTATAGCAGAAGCTGGTCTCGTAGATGGCGGCGAGGGTCGAGGTGACATGAGAGGTGTACCAGGTGTCTGCGGCGTGTTGAGCCCGCTGCTCGGAGCTCCTTTGTCATCATGGTAGAGCTTGAGGAGGGAGGAAAGGACACCACCACGATACTTGTCGGGTCGGGGAACATAGTCGTGGGCATAGGCCTGTTGGAGGTCGGGCGTTGCACTTCCAGAGACTTGCCCGGTTGGCTGCTGGTGGAACAAGTCCCTTTTCCCCTTGCGGGTGTGAGATCTTACCAGGTTCTCTGCAACGGCGTGGTGTTGGAAAGGGTCGGACTCGGGGACTGTCCTTGGCACCCGTTGTCGTAGTCTAGAGTAGACACCTCCATCATCGATGCCTGTGGTCTTCCTCGGCGGTGTATAATCAGGAACATCATCGTAGTCCTCGATTAGGGGTTGGAACGACGGCACCTCCTCGAGATCGACGGAGCCACGTCTGGATCCTGGAGCCGAGTAGCTTCCAACTGACACGGCCAGCCGGTCGGCTCTCTGGCGAGCGTCGGTCATCGATCTAAGTTGTCGTTCAGTTGCCTTTGACTCTGCCAGATCGGCTCTCTCCCGCTCCTCAGGTGCGTCATAGCTAGTGTTCCTCCTCAGCGCTGGCCTTGGGCGTTTCGGTCCTGGGGTATCTGGTGTTCCAGGTGCCAGCTTTTCCACCTTGTCCTTTTCCTGTTGACGACGCTTGTTCTCCTGTTCAGCAGAGAGAATCTTTGTCAAAGCGAGACTCAATTCGTAGGCATCCGGAGCATTAGGGGGTAGTTGTCCAGGAGCCAGCTTGGGTGAACCAGCCGGCGAGAAGACTCCTTCATCATCTTCACGGCGACGACTAGTACCAGCTCCCCCGGTCGATCCGCTGCCTCCACCGTTGCTGTCACTGTTGGAGTGAAAACCGACTCGCTTTTTCTCCTTGCGGATGGGCGTGGGGACCTCGCTCGGCCGACCGCTGCCGCTGCCGCTGCCGCTGCCGCTACCGCTACCGCTGTCGTTCTGCTCGGCCGACATGGGTGAGAGTTACGGCCGAATAAGTTTGATGGAAAGAGGACGGAAACTTTGGAAGTGAAGCGGTTTTAAGGTGGTGAAGGAAGATTCGCTCCGAGACGATGCCTCCCAGCTCAAGGGGAGCTCAAAGATTGACAGGAAAGATTCCTCATGGCGGGCGATCGGAGAGGGGTCCAGCGAGATGATAGTCGTTTTCTCTGTCCACGTTGGGCGTTGTCCAGGACCTTGCAAAACGGCTCTGAATCTTTGGGCTCGCTCCGGGGCGAGGAACAAAACTGGGCCGGGTGGTTCCCAGGGGGGCAAAACTTGTATGCTCTATTGCGTGTGCGTGATAAGGGCCGGTGGGTCGCCGAGAGAGGACCGAGTCGATAGCATACCGGGCAGGGCCCTGGTGGTTGGCTTGATACGAATGAATGATATAAGAAGATAATGATGTGCTTTCCTTGGTTTGCTTGGTTTTTGTCTGCCGAACCTATAAAGCTTGCGTTATCTGGCCCGTGGGCTCGCTGTGTTGGCTTCGTAATGCATTGGCGATCTCTCCATGGTGTTTTGATCAAGATTTTTGCGAGTCATCACCTCTCACGCCCCATCCATCGAATCTGGCCTCACCAGCGTCATGAACAAGTTCACGACCGCTCGGCCGAATCTTCGAGATGAACTTGTTTTGCTTTTCTCGCTCGCTGCCGGCCAGAAACCCTCGCTTCCACTGCCAGGTCTTGTCCAGTCTTGGCTTCTGTCTCATCATGGCTTGTCCCTGCACGAAGATTGGCTCGGATAAAGAGGCTCTGCTTTGATCATGATGGCTCGGATTACCCATTCGGGATGGGCGTGTGCCTGACGATGGTTCACAAGGTGTACGGCAACGAATGTGAAATCTCAGGGTGTGGCAACGATGAAAATCTTGCCTGACCAGACTGCTGGTACTGGCAGATCCGTGCTTTAGCAGGCCTTCAGCGGCCTTCTTCCGCCGCCACCACCCACCCATCAGCAACTTCAGCGCCACGTGCGGACCGCGACGGTGTCCACCTCGACCGCGAACTGCCCTGTGCTTCAGGGGACTCCAGCCCTGCAGCGATCCTCAGGGTGACGGTGTCCGCTAGAATCGTCCTGCTGTTGCAGGGAGTAGAGCTCGAGTTTAGCACACACACGACAAGCACACAACACCAAGGACCATCCACGCTGCGGATGCAAGCCTGGCAGTTGATCGACGCCCGTGTTTTCCTAGCTGGATGTGATAGACGTGCATCCTGACGTGCAGTCGCGGCTGCTGGTATCTTTTCTAGCTTGAATGATGCAAACGCTCAAAAGCTTCCGCTCCTCCGCTTTGTAATTCAACCCTTTGGAGTTCTCGTATCCCTGAAGTGGTACGCGTAACAAGCGAAACTCTGTGCATGACAACTCCAAGCAACCCATTGCTTGTCTCTGTCTTCTTCCCCCTGTTGACCCATAACTCTCGGTTTTCCCAATTCTTCCCTTCCATTTTTTTTTTCAACATCACATGCCAGAGTTTAGTGTAGATAATGGAGGCTCTTTCTATTAATGTCCAGCTCACTAAGCAAGGGACGGGAAACAATCCATCGATGCCGTAGGGGTCCATCCGGCCCCGGCCGCTCCGGAACACCCACTTGAGGCGCCCCGTAGCGTACAGATAGAAGGGATCTATGCCCGAACTAGCGAGCTCTCGGTGAAGGTCGTGGTGTTTCTGGATAAATTTGGTCGCCTGTGCGTTTGCTATTATTGGCAAAAACAAATTTTTCTGTGTCTCGAGAATGTATCGAGTATAGCGTGTGATAAGGCAAGGAGTGAGTAATCGACAAAAGGCTTTTTTACTGGGTCTCGTCGGAGTTTCGGGCTAAATTGGTCCTTGACTGCCCGGATCCCAACACAAAATCCACAAAGGTGAACCTGAGTCAACCACGCCACACCGAGAGATAGGAGAGAGACGCCCAGCAAGCGCGCCCGCTACCGCTCGTCAACAACCGCGAAGCAAGGAAATTAAGGACAGCGTTGGTGACATCCAACCGCGATTCTAGAACACTTGACATCATTGTCTTCAGCGATCCTCCAGTCGTCGTAATCACCGCGGTCATCGGCCCACCCTCTTCAGCCGATCGCCAAGCTTCGAAACACGTTGAATTATGGCTTCATCGTCACAACAAGCCCAGGGGGCTGTACTCCCCGACCGCATTGTTCCTATGCGCGTCATCGTGTGCGGCGTTAATCGCACAGGCACGCTGAGTATGTTTTTTCTTGTCTTTCGTCCACTCACCGAGGCCTGCCAGCACGCAATCGGCAGGAGGTCGAGGGGTGGTGTACGGGGAAGGAGGGGGTGGCCTTCGGTCAACTCGGCAGCTTCTTTCCCGCTCCTTGCTTCTACAGTTGCATGCGTGGCGGGCGGCTGATAAGAATCTGACTTCTATTCTTGTTGATCAAGACCTGATGAAACTGACGCGAATCTCGGATCCGCAGGTATTCAGAGCGCCCTGCGGCAGCTCGGCTTCCACGACTGCTACCACATGCAGACGCTCATCCAGAACTCGTCGCGCGTTCCGGAATGGATCCGTGCCTTTGAGGCAAAGTACGCCGGCCGGGGATCCTTCACCCGCGCCGATTGGGACCGACTTCTCGGCGACTGCCAGGCCGTTTGCGACGTGCCGGCCGCGTTTCTCGGCCCGGAGCTTGCGGAGGCGTACCCGGAAGCCAAGGTCATCATCCTCAACCGCGACCCGGAGATGTGGTACGACAGCGTGCTCAACAGCATCTACCTCCTCACCAAGCCCAAGGGCTTCTGGAAGAAACTGAACATGTTCTACTGCTTTCTGTTTGACACTCACCTGCAGAACATGGCTCGCTACAGCGTCGCTCTGAAGAAATGGGTGCAACGCTATGATCACGGCGAGGACAAAGACAAGGCCCTGGCGTGGTACAAGTCACAATACGAAGAGTTCCACGAACGCATTCCCGCAGAGCGCCGCATCGAGTACAGCATCACAGATGGATGGGCACCTCTGTGCGAGTACTTGGACGTGCCCGTGCCCATGGTTGAGGACCCAGAGACAGGTAAGAAGGTGGAAGCGCCATTCCCTCACCTCAACGACCGAGAGACGTTCCGCATGAACAGCAAGAAGGTGATGAAGAGGAGCAGGGCCAGAGCCAACGACAACCTGCTGTCGGCGGTGGGGAGGTTGGCGCTTACGGGCGTCGCGGGGTACGCCGGGTATCTTGTGTGGAGGACCCGACTCGGCGGACGAATCTAGCTGGGGTTTTAGTCGTGGATAGCGTCTTCCCCGGGTCACAAAGGATCCGTGCAGTTCTTGGATAAGAGCTATAATGTGTTGTATCAGGGAAAGCTTGCGGGGAAGTTGGAGACGGTCTCGAGCAAGCTGCATGGCCTTTTGAGGGGTCGAGAGAGGGCAGCGCCAAGAGCTCATGTGTGCACTTATCATGGATGTTTTTACGGAGTACTCAATTGCGAACCACAGGCTCGGCGTTGCACCACCGCTCGCGATCTCAAATCTCACAGACAGCAGCTCCACAGCCTGACGATTCCTTCGTCATGATGACTGACTGACCGCCGGTAAACGGAGTCAAGAACAAGTGCCGGCGCACGAACAAGGGAGAGGGGGCCTGGATGTTGAAATCCGGCTTCATGGCCAGATCTCGCTTCCATTTCAGCAGCCAACAAAGCAAAGAAGCGAAGGAAACCCCCACGTCTTTAGCCGCACGTGAGGAAACCGGTCTGCAGTGGCCCGTGGCGTCTACCCTTTGTGTGCCATGGCCACAGGCCTCGGTTTGTTCGGGGAGGGAGGGAGGTTTGCATCAGATCAGGACGCAGGTTGACGATCACATGGCTGTTGTCGTATTATTCCATCAATAAGGTGCCTTCAATTGCTGTCGACGTTGTTACCAGATCTCATCTTTTGGTCAATTCGGCAGTGAGAAAAAAGTGGCGATTGTTGCGTCGCCATTATCGTAAGTTTTATCTCTGGCATCTTGCCTCTTGTCCCCCCACGCCGTCAAAAATCCCTTCTCTTTTCTCACTCTTTTCATACCAGGCAAGGCTCGGCGAAAAAAGACCTATTCCCCCTCTTGACTTCTCAGGTTACACACACAGCTCCTCACCAAAGCAAGGAAACCAAGCTGGGCTTGCCAATTCGGCGCCGTCATTGGTCGACGCCAAGGGCTGATGATGCTCTGCGTCTCCATGTTCCGGACGCCGCGAGAGCGTGGGGGTTCAGCACTCTTACCTGATTTAGACGCCCTCTGTTTGGTCAATTGACAAGCTGCACTAACAAAGCGAGTCCTCTGGCAGACCCCGTCGATTGGTTCCCAGAGCCCGCGGGCGTGGTCCGGGGGCTGGAGAGTTGTATCGAACGTTGACCAATTTCGGAACTTGGAGCGAGGCTTGGGGATCAGGAGACCGCGCTCTCGGACGGTACCTGCTTCTGCCATGGTGATCGTCATTGTTGATGGAGGGCGCCAGCCTCCGAACATGTACTGGATGCAACTCTTGTGTCGCTTTTGTGGGAGGCTGTCAAAAGTGCTCTTGTGTAACATTGGCCTGTTGTGCATGTGCACTTTCGACTTCGAGACTCACGGGGTGTAAGTCGCGTGTGTCCAGTACCACATATACGAGAAATATCCCGACATTGTGGGCTCATCCGACAGACTTGGACCCCCACCGACGACTCCATCAACACACCGACGCCGGACACGCTCTTCCTCTCCGTCCTCTCTTTTCTCTTCACTCGCAATGCGTCCTCGGACGAGCCGTGCTGTTATGACCGGTACGGCCCGGAGTCTCTCGGCCGGAGGACGGCGGAGGCTCCCTCACACACCCCCCGCTCGACCCAGGGATCCGGTGGCTTTCCTGGATCAGAGCTAACCCCCACGCTTCTCCTACTCGTGTGAGCATCCATCTGCCGAGTTGACACCGCTTGGACCAAAGCTTGGGGTTTGCCTTGTCTAAGCCAGAGCTAGCAAAGCCTCATGACGAGGCCGCCTCCTCTTCTTACTCTCCGCCTCTTTGGCGGCCCTGGTCCTGGTTGGACATAAAAGAGCAGCTGACGCCTGCCGCTTTGGCGAGACTCCTGATTCAGAAAATCATCCTGCTTTGTTTTATCTTGTCTCGGCTGCATTTGCTTGTATATAAGACGGAGTTTGTTCTCTGTTCTAGCATCTTTTCCACAGCATCTTATACTCTTTTGTCTACCATATGCCTGCGACGCTCCTCACACCTCCCATCATGGGCTCACCAAAAGCACCTCAGCTACGACTCGGCGACGGCGTCTACGTCCCTACTCTCGCCTTCTTCACCCCTGACGACGAGGTGGACGCCCCGACCCTCGAGAAGCACATCATCAAGCTGCTCAACTCAGGAGTCGCCGGTATCGTCGTCCACGGCTCCAACGGCGAATGCGCCCACCTCTCCCACTCAGAGCGCACTGCCATCATCCGTGTAGCCAGGGACACCATCCTGCATGAGGCCAGCGGCACTCGCATCCCTCTCATCGCCGGCTGTGGCGCCCAGAGCACGAGGGAGACGACCCAGCTTTGCGAAGACGCCGGCAAGGCGGGTGCCACACATGCCCTCGTCTTACCTCCCAGCTACTACGGCGGCCTCCTCCCCGATGACCTCGTGGTGCAGCACTTTTATGACGTGGCAGACAAGAGCCCGATCCCTCTGCTCGTGTACAACTTTCCCGGCGCCGCAGCTGGCCGCGACCTCTCGTCAGACACGATCCTCAGCATCGCCAAGCACCCCAACGTGGTGGGCGTCAAGCTGACGTGCGGCAACACGGGCAAGCTGGCGCGCATCGTGGCCGACTGCCCGGAGGGCTTCTTTGTGGGCGGCGGCAGCGCAGACTTTATCCTACAGGGTCATGCGGTTGGCGCCAACGGCACCATCTCTGGCCTCGCGAACCTGTGCCCCCGCGCGTGCGTGCGAATCATGGAGCTTGCCGACGAGGGCAAGTGGAAAGAGGCCCGGCAGCTGCAGGCGCAGGTGGCCAAAGCGGACTGGATGGCCATCAAGACGGGATTTGTGGGCGTCAAGGCGGCGCTGGGACACTTTTCGGGCTACGGAGGCGAGCCTCGACGACCCTGCGTGGCGCCGTCGCAAAAGGAGCTGGAAAACATTGCCCGGGGGTTCCAAGAAGTGATGGACCTAGAGCCTACGCTGTGAGAACCCACCTGACTTGGGGGAGGGATAAAAGGATCAACATTCAAAATGGGATTGTCTTGATGCATGCTTGAAACAGGACGGGAGTTGCATCGGGGTCAGCGATGATGATGATGATACCTAGATGGGGGAGAGCAGAAAGATGGTGTTGTGGCGTTGGGCATACACAGCCATTGGGATCATCTGGCCCAAGCTGTTGTACATGTACAGATGTTTTACAAAGCGAGCATTCTATTTTACATAGCTACCTTGATACATATTTGTAATCGATATCTAATTCATGGACTTGTTTTACCCCATAGAAACTACTTGGGTTCCCCCGCAAACTGGCTCTGCAATAGGGCATGTATTATCGACAACCTTCTTGGCTCGGGGCATCGGGAGTCGGGAACTTCTGGGGGGAGGCAAATAAAGTAGGAACGCAAGCAGGCAACAAGACACCAGCGGCGCAGTCGCAGCCAACGGGCTGTGCATCATCATACATACCTTGCCCTACATATCAGAGAGTGGCTGGGCTCATGATCAGCCGACGAGGCACGCCTACGATTTCCGCATTTGGTGGACAATTATGCGTCAAAGGACCGGCAACGCCCGGCATTGGGAGGCACACACACACAAATTTGAGGCCTTTGACCCGGTGTCGGACGTTTCCCATGGTCGGGTGGTTCTGTCCCGGAAACGACGCATAGTTATCCATTATATCGTGGAGAACCCCGCATGCGTTATACTGGGACTTGGGACCTAGTGGATGGAGCAAAGATGGGTCTGGATCATTAGGTAAAAACTGGGGAGGGGAGGGGGTTAGAGGGAGCAAGTCAGAGGAGAGGGATTGGTAATTCTTTGGCAAGGGCTGCTTGAGGTACAAAAGGAAAAAAAGAACCATTGCTCAAGAAATTCTTGTGTTGGTTCAAGCGATGCTCCCCCCATTCTTGATGTTGATAGCTAGGGGTGAAGAAGCTCCAGGAGATGGTGATCCTGGATGCGGATCTTGACGTCGGGATGGGTACAGACAGCTGACAGTGTATGCTACCTCCTCCATGATGAGAACATCAGCCAGGGATAAAAAAGAAAAGTGTCAGCTGGACAATTTTCCGCTGACCGGTTTGGGGGACAAAGCAAAGGACACACGAAAAAAAAAAAACAAGTTAATTGAGGCGGACGGCAGAGCCGGGAATAGGCAACCGTCGGCATTTGCTGTTGGGGGGGGGGGGAGAGAAGAGGAGAAAAGGGTGGAGA
>JABFFE010001931.1:0-10150 GCA_013623625.1 Fusarium setosum
GGGGGGGGGGGGAAGGGGGGAAACTAGGATTGGGGAAAAATACACGCGAGGATATGACAGTGTGTTTGCATTCTTACGATTGGAGGAGTCATGATTTATTCCTTTTTGTGTTTGGCTATGAACGGACGAGTTGGTATGGGCATCATATGGATGCAGATAGAAGGGTTCCTCCTTTGATTTGATAGGGAACTGGATGTGGAGGATCATGGGGCTGGGCTCCATTTAATAAACTGCCAGGAGCAGAAGACTTGAGAACCACTATATGCGGACTACCTTTGTGACCTTGAACTTGCAATACTGACTGGCATCCTCGCCTCTACTGGTGGCAATATACATGTAGGGTCGGTCCTATGCACCACCAGTAAAGCAACATCTTGCAAGTGGAGTCACCATCAACTTGACGAAGAAAACGGTGGTGACCAATCCGAAGTGACCAAATTGACATTTATGCATGAATCATCTATACCAAGTCTATAACATATATAACAAACAAGCCAATCCATCAACGCTTGCTCTGGACACACAAAGCAATGCCAACCAACATGAGAACCATACCAGCCGCAGTATCTAAAGCAGCTGTTTAGAGAAAAGAGACAACAACTTGGGGACAAAAAAAACCACTCACCCTTACTAATGACCTTGCCGTCAACGTACCAGTCGCCAAGAACAGTAAAGAGGAACGCCAGGGTGTTTACAATGGGGACCGTCAAGCTTAGCTCTGGGGACGATTTTGTCGTCATCAGCAAAGTTGACAAGTTCAAGTGGCGACATGTCATTGGACAGGGCTAGACTATTTGGGAGATCGACACCAAGACCCCCCCCCCCCCTTTGACAGAACATCCACATGTAGAGCAGAACTTACCAGCTTGCCCAATGAGCAGAAAGAACCACACACTTCCCGTGAGGTTGAGAACCAGCGGAATGGCGTACCGCGGGTTCTTCAGCAGATCGACCACGGCAAAGAACGCCCCGTAGACCTTGGACTTGACCCAGCTGGCCTGGACGGCGGGTGTCTCGAGCATCGGGTGCGCGGGCGGGTTGTGCGACTGGGCGGCGCGCCGGATGAAGGGCGTGGTGAAGCCCCAGGCCAGGCCGACGAGCACGAAGCTCAGGATGTAGTTGAAGACGGGGGGCTTGTCGTCTCCAGCTGGTGTCGATGCCATGATGAAGAGGTCTAGACCACACGGACGGCTCGGCAGTGGAGAGAGGGGTGTGTGTGTGACGAGAGAGGAGAACAGGAGGCTCGTGCGTGCTTTGTCTGGTCAGCCCTGCGAGGCCTGTGAGAGTGCAAGACACCAATAAGTCCGACGTGATGGATGTGTGGATGTTTGATGTCAGGAACGACAAGAGTGAAGTTGGGTTCTATTATTGGATGCAGTGGCTGGCGGAACTCAGCCTCAGCGGAGACGCTATTGTTGCAGGGGGCTTATAAATGTGGCTTCTCCCCCACACGGCGTGTGCTACTTTAGCCGCATTCCCGCCAAGCGACCTCTCTCTCTCCATCCACCAAACTTCTTCAGACGATCGTCTGCTACCACTCCGCAACCCAGACACTTGGGGCCGCTCGGGCGTTGCATCCCTGCTCAGCTGGACATGGGGGTTTAAAGTTCTGATGCGACGTCATACTGCCGGACCGTGAGAAAGCTCCCCCGACTACAGTCGATGACCTCCATAGGGCCACTGAAGGAAGCTTTGATAGACACCAGACATTAGCCAAGAGCCGCGCAGAGGGTCAATTCTCTGTCCTGATTCGTCCGTCTTGACGCGGCCACGCCGACGGGCTACCGGTCATTGTCCAAGGTGGATCGACATGCCTCGTCTCCATCTCAGGACACCCAGCTAACCAGTTAGTGTCCTTGTGACGGTTTTCTTCAAGGTTTCGGATCAAACATACATATCCGGGATAAAGGATGCGATTGGTCTGCTGTTGTGGTTCACTGTTCAAAGCCTCCAACGGCACAGAACGCGCCATGGCTTGATCGTCATTCTTCACGCTCAGACTTCAGCTTCAATCTCTTCTCGTATCACTGCACAGGATCTGGTGACTACCGGTGAAGGCACTTTCCATTGGAAAAAGAAAAGGTTTGTATGGGCTTGACGCCTTCGCGTACCTCCGAGTCTTGGATTTGCAGCTTCTTTGGAGCTCTGGAGTCGAAATGCTGACAAGTGGCCGACTCCTCATTTCTCTACCAAGAGACTCGAGAAAGCAACAAACTCTAGATTTTCATGTCCTTTATCTTCCTTGCACCTTTACTTCGCAAAATAAAGTGACGCTCATATCCATTCTTTCACGGGATTTCGCGTTCTCTTCGTGTCCCCCCGCCCGACCCCAAGACACGCTTGATGTCATGGAGACGCGTGTATGATTCATCAAGCGGAACAGACCGTCTCTTCCGTTTCCGTTTTGCTTTTTCCACTTTTCCACCACAGCTGGCATCCGTCATATTGTAACCGTTTGACACAATGAGGCTGACCACTGACGACAAGTGTCTGACCAGCCGTTGGGTTGATGCGTCATGACTTTTCGTCAGAGACAAATGATGTTCAGACAAGCTGTCGAGCGTAACTTAACTGCTGACATCGAGCCGTGATGAGCTGAACGAGGCAGCCATCACATCTCTAAATGGCTAATTGAGCTTTATCATTACCCATTGGTCTAGATTGGACGCCTTTGCTCTAGTTTATCTCGCTCGTCAGTTACCTACAAGGGAAATCTTGGGCTTATGCTTCACTACAGCCTTGGATCCTCTAGATGGTCTAATTTCTATATAAATTATGATGAGCTTAGACTTGGAGAGACCCTGAGGGTATCGCCAAATCTCGTGTTTTTGGCCATATGTACCTATCCCGGGCATCTCCTTGGCCGGATGATTACTCATATCAGAGAGGGAAGAGGCCGGCATCAGGCTCCAATGGTGAGATCGAGCGATTGTCCGTAGGAAACCCCTGTACGAGTCTTACCCCAGAGCAGCCTACACGTCACCACTCACAGAGCCGTGCCCGACTTCACGATGACTAGGGCGAAACCATCTCTAGATTGAACGAGTAGGTAGCCGTGAGTATGCAAGTTGCCGGTAGCAGGCGACAGGCAACAGGGGCTTGGGGGCCAAGGTGGTCATCGATTGCGTCAATGAAGTGAACTTTTTCGGAGTGACCGCTCAGCTTCATACCAGCAATCGAGCGAGCATAGCAGTTGAAAACAGCTATAAGAAGGGCTCGATGTCCTTCATTCACAGAGCTCTCTTCATCATCATCATCAACACCACTCGTCTACAATCTACAGCTACTACACAATTACATCTTCATACCTTTCATATCACCAAACCACCTTCAAAAATGACCGATGCTCAGGTTGCCGGCGGCCACAAGGCTACCATCAACAACCCCAACACCTCCCAGGAGGCCAAGGAGCACTCCAAGCAGGTTCTCGAGAACGAGTTTAACGGTGGGGATGGTGAGCACTCACCCTAGCCCCCTCAGGGTTCAACACGGCTCTAACAAATCTCTGCAGTCCCCAAGGCCGAGGACAACAAGGACAAGAACCCCGGCAATGTTGCTGGTGGCCTGAAGTCGTGAGTACCTCAGTCTTTTGTCAGGTTCATGAGTGAAGCGTGCTAACTGGGACGCGCAGCACCCTGAAGAACCCCAATGTCTCCGACGAGGCCAAGGAGTCTGCCAAGGAGCGTCTGGACAAGATGGGCTAAGGAATTTGGTGCTTTCCGTGTGTAGAGATGAATACCCACACGGATGTATGTATAGGCCCAGCGTTATTGAGTTGGCCTTGAAATACGAGCAATTGATCTTGTTCTCTGGATTCTCATTCTAATTGCTTTGTGACACATTGTTTCCGCCAACCTCTGGACTGAATAGTATTCGAATAAGATGTTCATGTTTACTTAGCAGTATAGCCTCCTCTAAGGCTCATCATTGCCATAGCTCATTCTAGCGCAGTAGGCGACAAGACTCATACAGATAGCATTGCTACGACCTCTCACAAATCGACAACAACTAGTCCTTCTATGGAGCTACAAATGTCGAGAAACCAGATGCTTGAACCACCTTGAAAAACATCGATCCAACGCCATTCTCCTACCAGCCAACCTAGTCATATAGTGCCACCCCCATCCTCATGTCCGGTGCATCACCGCGTCTCCGAGTAGTCGTTTAGCGCGACACAAACAGCTCCTCTATGGTGTCCGTTATACTGCCGGATGATTTGCTGGCTGTGCAGCTCCCACAGCCGCGCGTAGTGGTCCGAGCACGCCGTCACCAGGTACGCAGAGTCGGCGCTGAAGGCGCAGTCCCAGACCCAGCGCTGGTGGCCGGTGAGCGTCGCCTCGAGCGGGTACGGCTTGGGCTCTTGGTCCAGGCTCGGCTCGATGCTCTTGACCTCCCAGATCTTGGCCGTGTGATCTGCGCTACAGGTCGCCAGCTTCTTGACGTCTGGGGAGAGGAGGATGCGCGTGATGTACTCCTTGTGCGCGCTGAAGTGCGTGACCGGCACTAGCTGAGTTCGGTCGTAAGCCTGGACAAGGTTCCAGACAAACACATTGCCCTAGAAGAGATGGTCAGAGATCAAGTCGGAACGTCGTATGGCTCATACTTACAGCGTTGTTTGCAGCGCACAGGAGGGAGCCATCGCTGGCCACTGTGACGCTCGATACCGAAACGTCTTCCTCGGGGATGAGCTCGTGAGAACAGTTGTTCTCGGCCAGGTCCCATACTCTGACGCTGCCCGACCTATCGCAGCTAATGATCTCGCCCTGGTTTGGGTGGATCACAACGTCATTTACGGGACAGTCATGGTTGTAGCTTCGTTGAATCGTTCCAGACCTCGTCTCCCAGATCTTGACGGTGCCGTCCTCGGAGCTGGTCACCATCCATTTGCCCTCGCAGTGAAAGGCGACGCCAGTGATGTTCCCCGTATGGCCCTCGAACGTCAGCAGCGGGTTCGGGTTGGTCGACTTGATATCGTAGAGCTTGACGGTGTGGTGCCCGGCGGCGGCAAGGTATCGCTTGTCGGGGGAAATACAAAGGCGGTTGACCTGGGAGTCTGGGTGCTGGATGGTGCGCGAACAGATGCCCGACAAAGCCTCCCAAAACCTAGCGAGAAAGAGGGGTCAATGGTGGAATCTCATCGAAGGGAAGCGCATATCGCAATCGAACCTGATCGTATGGTCATATCCAGCTGCGACGTGGGTTAGCTTGCGCTGGGCGGCGAAGGAGAATGGTCGCATTTACCGGTACAGAGAATGACAGACATGGTGAAGACGGGAAATCAGTCGCTTGAAACTCAGCTCATGGTAGACGAAGCCCTCCAGGGACCTTGTGTCATTAAACGTTGACAAGAAGTGTGACCAAGCCGCTCCGAATCCTAACTCGATTCCTAATTCTACTCGAGCCGCAGCCTGCAGCGCGGGACGCGGTTCGCGAAATGTACGAACCGGGGTATGCTTAAATCCGTGCATAGCCCCGGTGTCAAGCATACTACTGCTCCTACCTTGCCAGTTCCTCCCATGAGCGCCTCTCCTTCCAGACATTTTGTAATCACCAAGTTTTTTTCTTCTGCGAATATCAAGCTGCATCTTCCAGGAACTGTTGTCATCGGAAATATGGAGTCATTATCGAAGCCTTGTGTGTCCAGGAGCCTGGAGTCATTTCGGCATGCGTGGCTGCACACATCCCAAGAACATGATCGCACGAGGAGAAGACAGCGAACAGGATCCAAGGGAGTATGTACGCGAAGAGAAACCCCCTTGAAGGAGGACCGACACCCCTTAGGAACGCTCCAGCACTCTGCCTATCCGCGGAACTCGTCACTGTGTGTCAGAACAACACTCTGTGCAACCCGTCACACGAGCTCATCGAGGTTTTGCCCATGCCATCACCCGCCTTGCATATTGGCAACCAATTTTTACATGGGGCACTGACTCAAGGCGCCGGCATCGTTTCCGCTGAGTGCTACCGAGACCCAACCACGCGAGAACGTCCAAGTGGACTGGTCGACGATTGGGTCTGTCAAGGACGCCGCCCCTTTCAAGCGGCTGCTGGCAGATATAACGACCAAGGCGCAGCTGACTCCCCGGGCTTCTAAGTGGTTCCACCAAGGGACCAACCATTTGCCTCCCAGGAACGCTCGCCTACCTCCCAGGTGAGGTCCATGGCATTCGGCTAAGGAGTCAAAAGATCGGAGCCTCTCAACACCGCTGTGAAGTCCAGTGCCTCTTATCCCTGGTGCTCCCTTCCAGCCGATGCAAATTTCAAAGTGCTGCCAGAGGCACATTATCAGATCATTTCATGAAGACATCACAAATGCAGGTCCAATGTCGTGTGACGCCGTTGGAAACTTGACTGCGGCTTGTTGACCCTAGTCTCTCGGGAATTCTAAGACATGCCTTCGTGTTTCGGACTCATTTTCATTCACAGAAAGCATTTTCACATCATTCACTCGTCAGCGGCAGCATCAAGAGCCTGAGCACCCATGTGGTCGGCCTGCTTATTGCGCCGAAGCTGAGCGAGTCTCCAACCTATCCTGAGGCCCTCTCAAGCGAGTATTGGCCAGTCGATTGGTTTCCCGACGAAAACACAAACCTGAAAGCCGCGCTATGCGGCACATACCTGAGTCGACCTTTGGCACCAGTACGGCGTCACGAACCGAGTTACATGGACCGCTATGATCCGAACCAGCTCGTTTCAGGCCTTGGTGTCGATCTATAGGGCATCCCAAGCTGCATCCCGGGTCACCTGATGCTCTGACGATAACATGGCACCGTCTAATCAAGCAGTTCACAAGTCGGGAACTGGCATCTGCAGGAGGTGGAACACCAAGGCATTAGAGTCATGTCATGTTGCTGATAGGCGTTACCAGAACGTTTGTGCAACGGATTTGAAATCGCATCATGTCCGAGCTCTACATTGGTCCCCCGCCCTGGTTATCTCCTACCAGAGTTTCTATGCCACTGGTGATCGACGACGCCTTCCGTCTTCTACACCGACTCAACAAGGAATACTGATCAAAGTTGTCAGGCCGTGAATAGCCTTCCACTCTGGATGCGCGCTTATGCCGAGCAGGAGGCCTGAGATGGCATTAATGGGAGATAACACTCTAGAGATTGGGCACACAACTCCTGCTCCCCACGATTCCTGCTCTCGGAAAGCCCTGAATAGGCAAAGGACAAGGCGCGTGACATGGAGAGCACAGAGCCCAGAGGGTAACACGACAAGATGAAGCCAGAGGTATGCACCCACGTACGCATCCAGGAAAAGATAACGGGTTTCCGGTCATAGTCCCTTGTTTCCGGCTTTCACTTGACCATAGAGGATGAGTGTTGTTGACCGGTCGAGCTGGGCATGGGGAACACAAGCGTGGGATGTTGACAAGGACGTCGTGGCTCTGCGTGCTTGGTCTTGTCTCGGGAACGGGCTTTTCGGCCACTCCTTGGTGCAGAAAACGAGGATTGGAACCGGGTTGCCGAAAAAAGTCGTGAAGTGACCTTGCTGAGCTGAACAGGTCCGATACGTCTCGGGAGGATGCACCGGACGACAACACGGGACGGACACGGAACGGTGGCCGGAGCCGAGACGTCCACAGCCCCGGGTCGTCACACTTCAGGTGATCGCAGGCCGTTAGGAAAGCCCTACTTACAGCAACTGCTGGATGACAACTACATGACGCCGTTTGTTGGTGGTCTGTTTGGTTCTCGCTTTACAAGGAGGTGCCTGAGTTATTTCGGCAGCTGACATTGCACGGGACTCAACCATCCAGTTATCGAGAACAGAATGTGACATACATAAACAAACGTCTTGCAGAAACCTTCTCACAACGAGCTTCTACCACATGGTCTCATAGCTGCTGGACCTTAATTAAGGATTCCCAATAACACCCCTCTTTCTGAGCGCTAGCCAGCCGTGCGACCAACCGCAAAGGTGCAGAAGTTCAGCTGCCTTCAACGGGACCTGGTATGCCGTATTAGCTCGTCAGCGACTTGGACAGGAGGCACAACCTTGCGATCATGCAGCAAGCCGTCAAGGCATGGTCAGCGTAGGCTTCCATTTGCCGGTCGTCTCCGGAACCGGTCAAGACGTCGAGGCATTTAATCCCCGTCCAACACTCCAGTAGGCACCGAGGATGTGGTCCGCGAGGCGCTGCTTGTGCAGACCGAGGGGGAGGCTGCAGGAGGTGTGAAAGCCACGCCTCGACGCCCATTCGTCCACCATGTGCGGCCGCACGAGGCGGAGAAAGCGTGGGCATTCGCACTTGAATTTGAGGCCCAAGATGACAACAGGGCGGCAGCGAGTGCCAGGAATGATGCTAGCTTTGGATCATGGAGCGTTGGGCTCAAACTCCCCAGACGGTGTTAACGGTCGAGATGTGAGCCCAATTAAGGCAACCGTCCATCCTTGGCATGATCGTCGTCACAAGACCCCGTTTGCAGCCGGCATCATGACAGCGGCTACCGGCTTTGACTAACGGACGCGCTTGTATCAACCCTCGGCTTCATATCTTTTCGTGGGGCGGTGAGGTGTTGGTTCCCGTCATGGACGGAACCCAACATGTTGTTTGTTGGTTGTTTTCCTTGCTTTGGTGCTGATAATGTCCAGGCCCTGCCTATATATATACCGGTATAGTTCCCAATGCTTCATGATATACTTTGATCGAACAACCAACTCGAACAACCGCAGAACCGAGCCAACATTGACTCACAGCCTCAACTTGCATAGCTCTTAAACTCGGCAATCATGTCCACCCCCCTGTCTCAGTACGTCTTTGACGAGTATGGCATGACCTGGATCACCTGCGATCTATGCAGTGGCTCGTTTCAACGCGAAGCGTACGTGTTTTTTTTTTACTCTCCTCGGACCCGTCATTGGCGAGCGTTGCTAACTCGGAACTAGTGAGCTGTGTCAAGCCTGCCAGGGCAGCAAGCTCCGCAGGGTGTCCTACAGCTACCTCGCTGCTGCGGCGTCTAGTCCTCCGCAAGTGACTGACCAGTCTCCGCCGCCCCCGCCACCACCGCCAAAGGACGACGGCGGCAACCGTCATGAGCCCCCGAGCGGACGCGGGGTCTGCAGTCGTCGCACTTGATGGGCTCTCTGAACAAACAAACAAACGGGACTGGAACGAGTCTCACGTGTAAATGTCTTCTGGTACATGTTCTAAGAGGGGCCCAGCCAGAGATGGCTATGAGTCTGCGACGCTTGATGATTATGATGAGTTGAGATACCTTGGGTTTTGCTTTTATATGGTGATGGTAGGGTATGGTGGCTACCTGAACTCGGAGAGGGGCCCTGTTTTGTTTGGGAGTCATTCGTTAACTGTTTTTGGTTCGTACCTAGCAAGTACTGGCTTCCCTGCTATGAATATCTAGAGCCTTGATGGCTGTTCATTCCCTTGACACAGATCAGTTGGTATTGAGTTATGCGTTTCGCCATCTTTGACAGCTTGTGACAATGCCAATGCGAAACTCCGGGGTCAATCCAATTTCAACATTGGTATAGCTTAGAGCTTCCGCGTCTATGAAAGTATGGATAGCTTCAGGCCGCTGGTCATCTACTTACACCTCCAACTGGTAACGTCTCACAACCCAACGGGCCTTCTAACCAACTCTAACATCTCCCTATAACTGGAGAGAGCCATTTCTCAACAAATACCTAATCAATCCCTCATGCGCCCTCTCTTGACAAATAGCACAGCTCGCGATTTGCCCCGCGTCATGCCGAGCTCTATCGCGTAATAGCTAACCCAAACCCCACCCCCACTTCCGTCACCGGAGTTGTATCCGGTCCTCCTCCTCGATCATACATCCTCTTCCTCAAACTCTTCCAATTCCCACGATGCGAGCAGCCCTGCGCCGTCTTGCCACAACCTCAAGAGTCCTCCTCTCGTCCTCCTCAACAACCACACCGATCCTCCTCCGAAATCCATCCCTCATCCGCAAAATGTCGTCCCTCACCGAACCCGTCCTCAAGAAGCCCGTCAAGCTCTCCCTCATCCAGCTAGCATCCGGCTCCGACAAGCAGGCCAACCTCTCCAGCGCAGCCTCCCACGTCTCCCGCGCCGCCTCCTCGGGCGCAAAGATCGTCGTCCTCCCCGAGTGCTTCAACTCGCCCTACGGCACAAAGTACTTCCCCCAGTACGCAGAGACTTTAC
>JABFFE010001933.1:0-17951 GCA_013623625.1 Fusarium setosum
ATATGACATCGACCAATACCTAGCAAGGGGCTAAAGTCCATACTAGACGGGATAGAGACATTGGTTAAATATCCTCTGTCGCGCCTAATACACTGTGTGAGTGATTAGTTGCAGGTTTTCATCTATTAGTATTTTATACAGTCTATTAATCAATACGATACATTCATAGATATTTATATTATAAAAGATAGCGGGATCTTGGGTTACTATGTGCTGTATGTGATTGTCACTTGATAGATAGCTCTATTGACCATTAGATTCACCACCCGCAGAGGAATTAATTCGGACGAGTTCCACTAGTAACGCCTTTTGTCAGCGAGGAATTCCATTTTTCAAAAGAATTGGCACAATTGCAGCAGAAGTTGGAAATTCAAAGAACCCAAGAGTTGTCAATTATCATTCGTAAGCTTGTCTTCAAGGAGTCCGAGTTACAAGTCCGAGGATGACCGCACCCGCAACTTCGTCCGAACTTCGCACGAGCTGCGGACTGGACCTTGAATTTCCCTGCAGTCGGGGGCCAAAATGTCACCGAATCGGTAAACTTGAGTTTTCCGACGTGTGGAAATTGATTGAATCGGGATGAATTGGAGGGAGGCTTATAAAGCGAGAGGAGTAACGTGTGTGAATGTGCATATATAATAGGCACCTTTGCAACACTCTTTGGAATTGTCTAGCTCAACCAAGCACTACTCAATCCAGACCACGCGACATGAAATCTACAACAGTCCTTGTAGCTGGGCTCTCCCTGTGCATCAGCCTAGTTACAGCACAAGCCCAGCCAGCCGAGATCTTCAGAACCGACTTCAACTCATCCTTCAAATTCACCCCGTCCCAAATCAAGGCAGCTCAACTTGGCGACGCCCTTGTCAAAAGCGCCCAGAATGTCATCAACTTTGAAAGATCCCAGCTGGCCTTTGGCGGGCCCCTAGAAGATGACTTCTACACCCTCCCGCCGCTGACAAACGAAACCGGCCCTCTCAAGCCTGGCCAGATCCTCAAGATCCAGCCATTCACCGACCCGTCAGCCTTTGCGATCCCCTCCAACACCGCTCTCTCGCGCATCATTTACACGACTACCAATTTTAACGGGACTGTAATCCCGGCCTCTGCTTTTATTCTCTGGCCCTACACGCCTCGCAGGTTTGAGAACAGCAAGAAGAGCTCTTCCGGCAAAGACAAGGCACAGACGGTTATCTGGGCCCATGGAACATCTGGCTTCTTTGCCTCCCAAGCACCCTCTGCCCACCGTGGCCTCTGGTATGCCAACTCCGCACCTTTCACCCTAGCCCAAGCTGGATACGCCGTCTTTGCCCCCGATTTTGCCGGTCTTGGTATTTCCTCCTCCTGGGACGGAAGTGAGATCCCCCATCAATACCACGCCTCTCCAACTACCGCCCACGATGCACTCTACGGTTTCCGCGCCGCATTGAAAGCTTTCCCAGAAAATCTGGGCGAGGACTTTGTCGTCATGGGCCACAGCCAAGGCGGCGGGGTTGCCTGGTCCGTCGCCGAGGTCCTAGCCAAAGAAAAGGACGAGTTTGCAGACCTATCCCCGGGATACAAGGGCGCCATCGCCGGCAGCCCCACCACACGGGTCTTCAGCGGTCCCCCTCCCTTCATGCTTCCCACGGTCGGCGGGATGCTGCACTCCATCTTCCCCAGCTTCCGGCTCGAAGAGTGGCTGACCCCCCTGGGCGTCGCGCGGGCGAAACTGGTCAGAGAGATACAAGCCGGAGTCGGGACATTCCAACAACTATTCCTGCCCGGTGATGATCTCTTCAGGGCAGACTACAACGAGACGTGGTACGTGGATGCCTTTTCCAAGCTAGGCGACGCTGGGCGCAAGGATTTCAAGGGTCCCCTGCTCGTCCTCCAGGGCACAGAAGACTCGTATGTTTCGTACGAGGTTACCGCCAAGACGGTCGAAGAGACCTGGAAGCTGTATCCTGAGCATGACCTCGAGTTTCTCGTCGCCTCGGGCGTAGGGCACGTTCCAGATTTGGATGCCACTCGACACCTCTGGCTTCGATGGATCGATGAGCGGCTTGAGGGCAAGCCCTTGGCCAAGAAGGGCAACGTTAGGACGGAGCTGGAGAGTTTCCTGCCGATCAAGCAGTATCTGAGTGTCATAAAGTCGTATCCTCAGTGGGCAGGCTTGCCAGAGTATAGCTATCAGGTTCCTTTGGCGGTTTAGCCAGGGCACCTAAGGAATCCCGAATTTGAGCTACCAGGTTTGCACATCTAATTACATTCACTACTAGATATCTTTTAGTATAATCAAGTTACATACTCCCAAGCCTCCTAATAACAACAGCCACTAGCTTCATATCTTGCAAACCCTGCACGATCAAATCACATACAAGCAACCCGATATCAGCAGTTTTATGTTATCATATGGCACTAGGCGGGGCAATCTCTCTTATTAACAGAAAAAGAAGATCAAAATTTTTCTGTCTTCTACCTATATATGAGGCCAAAACGACGTGTAGTGAACATCATAGTATACATCCGGAGGCATAGCCCGGAGGGCGAGAAATATCTCAAAAAAGATGAGGACCCTCGCAACGATATAAACGGCGTACGCAAAATCCGCAACAGACCTAAACAGCCACCTCCTGATGAACGTGTCCCTCTTGGCCCTCCGCGTCCAGATCCAGATCAGGTTGAAGGTAAAGTCGAACCACGGCTGTGTCGACAAGACGGGCACGAACCCGCCGATCATCATGACCACGAGCAGAATCATGCTGCAGACCCGCCAGATGATCTGTTCCGTCTGCGTCGGGAAGTGGAACGACCAGCTGACCAGGTGGATGACGGCGTGGGTGACGGACACGACCTAGACGATGGTGGGCTCCGCCACATTCTGAGGCTTGCTCGACCAAAAATACGTCGTCGCCAGGGTCGGTATGATAAAGGCAGCCATGAAGACCTCGAGGGGCGTGATGCCGAGGGACTGGCTCGCCCTGGCGGCGATCTGGAAGAGAAGCCATCCAGTCTGCAGGAAGGCGACGCCCTTTGCAAACCTTTCGGCCTTTCTTCGATCCCATATCTGATCCCTAGTGATGTCCGGAACGGGTATGCGGTTAGCCTTGACCAGGTAACGGATCGAAGTCGCGCTGACGGGGAGCTCGTCCAGGATGGACGGCAGAATGATTCTCACTGCGCTGAAGAGAACCGTACACGACCGCAGGAGAGTTGTCGGAAGTGCAAACAGCCCAGCCTCTGAGAGGTGCAGACCGATGCTATACAACGCGATCCGGATGAAGTGGTAAAACAGCCGCAGCGGGCTCTCGACCACACCGCCCATGATCCCAACGGGCTCTGCAAAGTTTCTCTCCCCCTTTTGAATGTAGCGGATAAAACCCTTTTGCATGATTCGCAGCCCGTCATCTGAGTCCAAGTCAACAGAGAAAACATGATATGAGTTGAAAAAAAACTCACCATCAGCAACAAAGAGCAGGTAAAGGGTCTGGGCGAGGATATTCAGTGAAGCCGCGTATCGTTTCCGCCTCTAGTGAAACGTCTTCATCCTGCCTGAAACCGCTGCGGTGTCGGCAAGCGACGGTACATCTCCCGGGGCGAGTAGGTCGGCGAGCAGGATGGCGTCCTTGAGCGCGACCGTCATCCCCCCTCCGGTCAGAGGGTGACGCATATTCAACGCGTCGCCAAGCACAACGAGCCCCGGCGTCGAGTTTACAGACGATGGCATCCATCGGTTGGGCACGCTGCGCAGGCGGCCATCCCGGACGGCATTTGCGAGACTCGGCTGCAGCCTGCTCGGCAGGACGGGCACCACGTGGTTTGCGATGTAGGACCGGACAGCCTGCGAGCTGCCGTCGAGGGACCGGTAGGTGTCGTCCAAGATGTCGATGAGAATCCTAGTCTCACGCTCGCTGATCTGGTACATCAGCATCGGCGAGCCGGATCCAATGATGCCGTACGCATAGCCGTAGAAGGGGAGGTCTGCGTCCATCAGTTCCAGCCCCCAGAACCTCGACTGCGCTGTAGCCTTGTACGGCAAGAACTGGGAACGGAAATTCGAAGAGGCCCCGTCCGCGAGGATAGTCAGGCCAGCGTAGTACTATACAGTCCGTCAGAAGCTGTCCCAAGCCTAATGGTCTGAGACTGACAGACTTTGGTGAGTTTCTCGTCGCCACATATTACCCCTGAGGCAACACCGGTCTCTTCATCCCTGATAATCTCAACCACGTTGCCTTCCACGACGGTGATGTTTTCCTCCTTCAAGATACTCTGACGCAACTTGCCAACGAACCGGCCGTGGTGGAAACTCTTTCCAACTAGCGGCTCTCCCAGAGGCTCTCCCTTAGGAGCCGACGGGGGACAGAACCAGAACGAAGCCTCCTCGTCACCCTTCCAGAACATGTGGTATCCCTTGACGGGGATACCATCGATGCCCTCGACGCAGCTACCCAGCCCCAGTGTAGCAAGTGCCGAGACGCCCCCGGGTTGAAGGAGCTCTCCGACAATGCGGTCTGGCTCGGCCAGATTTCGCTCCACAACCAGCACGCGCCGGCCCTGGTTAGCAAAGGCCTTTGCAGCGGCGCATCCGGCGACTCCAGCACCAATGATGAGGGCATCGTAGAGGGGGGGATCTAATGCCATGGGCTGTGGGCGCGGGGTCCAATTGGGGACTAGTAAAAAAACGTCAAATTCTAAACGCGAATTGCAAGGGGAGGAGAACTGTATTCTTTAGAAACCACGATTTAATTATAAATAATAATAATAATAAACTCAGCTATCCCTTCCAGTGAAATAGAAAGACGAGAGTATAAACTAACCGTTGAAATCTGAACAAATCAACACACCACTTTTACAACGTGCCATCGTCAGGCGCGTACGGGGCCTTGGCAACACATGATAGGCCCCCTAACCGCCCAGTCACTCCTTCTCCAGTGGCCCCCGTGGGGGTTTACCAGAGTGGGTTTATTGCTCTCTTGGCCCCCTTTCACCTGGGGTGGGATGAGAAGGCCCATTGTTTATTTTTCTATCCGACCGCTCCGGTGAGAGGTCAACTATGACTACGTAACATGGTGCGGATAAAATCTAAGCCGATGTATTACGGCTACTCAGCGTGCACCTTCAGTTTGATTAGAAATAAAATCTAGTTACGAAGACTCCACAAAAGCAGTACAGAGCGCGAGCAATCTAACATAAAGTCCGCCTTCCATCGTCATAGCGAGCCCTAAAGAGAAGCTCTAGAGGTCTGTTTCATAGCACACAGGAACTCTTCACCTTTGACGCCCACAACGAGAAACACTACTTGTAGTTCGAATTTACCACTTAGGATATGAATGGTTAGTTGTTGGAATTGGGCCGGCAGTAGCGCTGCTGTGTAACAACAGCACTCGCAGCCTCAAGTTAATGCACCAACCAATTGACTGCCCTATGTCGCACTTGCGCTTATGCAGGCGAATGTATATCGTGAAACGGTTTTGACAGAAATGTTTCAATTTGCAAAATATTTACACGATAGAAGAGTATATAGCCTCCACCAATCCACCCCAGTATTCACACTCTCGTATTTACACGCACACATCAAATCCCTCGAGACCATCTCCCCAAACCTCCCAACAAATCTACGTGCAAGGACTTCCATCAGTGTTGCCGCAAGTGTTGCTATCCCCACACTTGGAACCGCAGCCATAGTTGATCTGGTCCGTAGGAGTCGTCTGCTCCCAGTCAGCCATGCACTCCGTCTCATCGCCATGGCCCCAGTTGCACCGGTGGCGACGGTAGCCCTTCTGCCTGACAAACTGGCCCTGGGTCCAGACGGTGTGGCAGTCACCGTCGTTCCACTGGCAGGCGGTGGTGTCCTCGGCGGTAACGCAGCGGGACTCGGAGTTGGTGACGCTCACGCCGACGCCAAGACTGACACCCTCGATGGCCAGGCCGACGTTGGCGCTGATGCTCTGGGAACGCTCCTGGCAGTGCTGATTGCTGTTGAGCTTCTGGGCCACGCAGCGCTCCGTGTCGGTGCAGTAGATGTCGCCCGACGACTTCTCCCAGGGGAGCAGCTCGGCCGTGGCCTCGACGACGAAGTAGTCCCACCAGCACTTGCGGATCTTGGGGAACTTGTACGGGTGCGAGACGCCGTCCGACGTGGCGTAGGTGCCCGAGCCGTCGGTGTAGGGGCCGCTGTAGGTCTGCGAGTCGTCGTCGCAGTTGGGGATGCCGCCGTCCTGGCGGCGGGAGAGGGCGCGCTCAGAGGCAGGGCTGGCATGAGTAAAAGCGCTGAGGAGGGCGCAGGACAAGGCGAGGGTCTTGGAGGAGATCATCTTGAAGGGGTTGAGTTGAGGTACAACTGAGGGGAGCTTGGAGGCAAAGTCGGGAGTGAGGTCTTGCTTGTTTGTAGGAAGTGATGTCTGAAGACTGAAAGTGATGATCCAAGAAATGTTTCTTTAAAGCAGATCTCCAGGGCTTATATACTAATTACAGCCGATAAGGGTTTCTACAGGTCCCAGGGGGGTTTTAGAGAATCCACGTTTATCAATTTCCACTTCAAGTTTCATAGGCTCGCAGAATCACCATACATCCTCCTATTCGAGAAGGGGACTCAGCTAGGGGGCCTCAATAATCCCAAAATTAGATCTATAGCGATACTATACTTCAATTGGCCCCCAGACAGCCTCAGCTGTAAAGGTATGTAGCCTCAGCTCTGCCAAAAATCCCACTGCGACCTGTAATACAGAAGAGTGGGTCGCGACAGCCAGCCAGCCACTATATGCAGTGTCACTAGGCTCTACAAGGCATAGTGCCACGCATCATATTCCCGTCCAGAGTATCAAATCAACGCATAGCTGGGGATGACCTCACATACGATTGATGCAGCGCGAGCGGCCGACCGATGATCCTCCCGCCAAGGCGCAGCGTTCCTCTCTAGGCAGCCGGTATCTTTGGAAATGGATCCTCGTACCTGCCAAGTCTCCATTGTATGATGTAGCCATTGGTAATCGAGTCAAAGGCAACCAAAAAAAAGGATCGCCCGCCAAAGAAAAAGATCCGGGGTTGGGCATTGTCCAACCAGGACCGCAACTCGCAGTTTGAAACCCGAAAACGGCAAGTCGTACAAGTCATAAGGCCCGATAATGCCAGGGGGCTTAATGTTTGGATGTGTTCATGTTGCATCCAAGTTGCTACACGAAAGCCGCACACAGGGCTCAAACACCGTCACGGTCCAGGGGTCATATTCCTTCACTCCTCGAAAACGGCAGTTGGGTTCTGACCGCCAAGGATGCCCAGCCCTGTGAGGTTGCTCGATGCTACTCCCCATGAAGGAGGGTGGAGAAGGAGACTTAATTAGCTCAGCATGCCGCTGACTTGGCGGCAATGCCCAAGAAGGGGAACAAAAGGCGAGGAAAGTACGTAAGACAAAAAGCATGTGGAATAGACGTGACAGCAAATGACGGACTCAAGTTGGTAGGCATGTTCAGAAAGCCCTGAATTAAAGGATCCCATTGAAAGGCCTCCAGTGTCGAATTGAGTGATGATTCGACAAGATCCGCACTGAAAGGGACACCCCCGCTTATTCAATGCGACCGTACATGCATGTCTTTCGGCCAAATGCCAACGCGTGGGCAATATTAGTGCGACATAGCCTGCTCTTTTCCCCTCAGAGAGAGTATCTGCCCATTTACGTCACAACCCTTGGTCTCTATTACGACTCGCGAGGGGCTAGTAATCCTTGCTGAAGGTCTGGGGATGACCCCAGCTTATCAGGGTGCCGTTGTGATGCCGCTTCTGGGGCTGAGATTAAGGATAAACGCCGATCCACCACCTGGACCGAACTAGGAACTTCTGTCACCTTCACTAAGCTTACTCGTAAACTTACTACCCAGTACTTAGTCCAAAGCGGCAAGTAGTCTCATGCCATGCCTCGTCAAGCTCGGCCCCTCGGGGAATCCATTTCAACAGGCCAAAGCTTGGCACATTCTCTACCAATAGCGCCTTTGGAATCAATCTCTTGGCTCGCCTTGCTCATAATAGTAGTTGATTCGAGCGGCCGCTCGCCAAGTCATGTCACAGAGTCAAAGCTCAACCTCGTGTCTGCTCGCGCCACACGAGTCAGAATCAATTCCTCGACAACACCTCCAACAGCCCCAGCATCACATCAGACGCTACCCTATCTCGCATCACCTGTCAATCAACTCATCGGAAATAACATAGCGCCGACGTCACTCTATAATCATCTTGCCAATCATCAAGTCTCGAAAGACCTTTCAATACAGCTATCTGGCCCATTAGTCACAATGCCTCATCTTATCAAGTCCCATCCACACGAAAGGCCATCAGCCGAAACAATCTGTCAAACCCCTGCTGCAAGTACCTATCTTACATGATCGCAATCTTCTGATCGCCAGACACCCCAGCATCATCTCGTGTTCCCTCTCAATACCACCCCAATTTCCTCCCGAATCCACACATGCCAGTCACAAACCCAAACTCACGGTCATTTCGACACTTGGGCATTCCCTCCATGTCGTCTAGCAGTTCCCAGGGGCCGTCCTCGAAAATCCCGCAGAATGGATCGTATGTGGCCCAGGGATCTGCGTTCATTGCATGATGGAATATCATTGTGCCCACAGCATGGATGGTCCCTCCGCGATTCAGATAGGTCAGAGTCACCCGCGGCCACTCGCTGCTCTTCCAACACACTTCGAGAATGTTGGTATCATCGGGAATCCGCTTCTGCTCGATACATCTGGCAAAATGTTCGCACAAGTTGGCAAAGCCCTGTCGCAAAGACTTGTTCGTCTTCATGTTCTGCCTGACCGAGTCCGGAACATATTCCAGTTCAATCTGGTGCCAGTCAACCCACATTGGGCCCTCCTCAACAGCCTCTTGGAGCATCTCTCCCTGTAGCTCTGCCTGTTGCATGAGAGCCTGTTGCATTCTCGGGCTCAGAAATCCGCCAATGCATTGTCCGCAAGTACACCCATATTTCAGTTGAAGAGTGCGGCGGATATCATCAGCTGCAGGGATCTGCCCAGGTTGTTGCTCTGTTGCACGAAAAATATTGGAGATGCGTTCCTTCGACACGTTGGCAAGGTTGCAAACGCTGACACCTTTCAAAGCTGCCATGGTGGTAATCTGCGATTCGGTGAATCCTTCGAACCTGTCCGACACTACAATAGTCTTTAGGCCCCTGTCCCTTCTGGTTCTCCACGTCTCCATGGACCTCTGTAGTGCCTCAAGAGGAGTATCGCCCTCTCTGTTGCGGATCGGTGCTAACTGGGGCCACTGGTCGATGATGTATGCCACTGATTGCGGCAAAGCACGCCGGGCGATAACATGCAGAATCGTGTTGCCGACTTGGTCGACCAGAAGGTCAGGGTTGTTTTCCGGTTGACCGTGGAGATCGTTCTGCAGCTTGTCAACACAGTCGAGGTCTGTCATCTGGGAGCCCAGAAAGTTTTCAAAGGTCGCAACAACTGACTCTGAGGGTTGTAGAATAGGAGGTTCGTTCCAGTCCTCGGAGACGCCAAGGCGCTTCGAGCTATGACTAGGGTCGTTTGAGAAGGCAAACCAACCCGATGTACCCACTCGTCTGAACCCCAATGATCGGAAGAACTGTTCAGCAACCTCGGTGGCTAGTATCTTTTGATCACGATCATCGTCATCGACGTCTCCTCTCAGCCATCCTGGCTTGACCAGTGCAAAGAACTTCTTGGACTTGGTTCGGATCTTTCCGATGATGTCCTTGACAAGTTTCGTCCCAATCTTTCGGCGGCGGTGGTCCCGATTGATGCTAATGTATTCGAACAAGAGCAAATCACCACCGTCAAGCTCGCTTCCCCAGACGCCGGTGCCCTTCTTGGTGGGATGGTCACAGAACTGTCGATCAAGACGCCCATATCGATCAAACAATTCGAAGGCGAGGTCGGATGTTTCTTGGGTGGGCTCCTCCATTGCCGTCCAGAACTTGTGGTGAATCTGAGATCGTCGGATCAGCTTGACGTCGCACATCGCAACCTTGTTCTTTGCTGCATAGACAATGCCGTCGATTTGTTCCAGCCATTGGAATTCAGCAAATTCATCATAGGATGAATTGTCAGAGGTAACAGATGAAACGTCCATATCTTCGTCTTCCATCCCGGTACCTTCGTCGCCGTCACTACTAAGGTCAGTTCGCCATGAAGTTCACAAGAGGAAATGTGACCTACGAGGTTCGTAAATTAGCAGAGATTCCATCCGAAGTAGAGAGGGAATCTTGTGCCTCGGGGTACTCGAGTGTGGCATGGTGCTCGACTGGGGGATAAGTGTCTTCGTTGGCGTTGGTCGTCAAAGGCTGGACGTCATGAGAGTTGGCGGCAGATTCGGCTTTTTCGCTGGCTTGCTCGGCTCGGGCAAAGGCTGCTGCCTTCTCGACCTCTTCCACATCTTTCAGAATTGATTCCTGAAGTTGAAGGAAGTACTCGCTTTGCTTGGGATCGTTTCGTTCCCCCTTGGAAGCCGAACGGAGGGAGACGACAATCTTGGCGGCCGGCCCGGATGCTGATCGTTTCTTCCGTTTGTGGGTGGGGTCTCCCGAGCGACTGGCACGTCTCTTGGGAGGGTCCATAGCTGCGATTCGCAGCGGGGTGATCAACGCCGAAAGGGATGCACCACAAAGGGGAGGATGCTTTAGGCTTGGGCACGATGCTTGAGAAGAATCCCGGCTGCGACCGTGATGCATGCGGGAAGGTGAGCAGGCAAAGATTCGGCACGTGCTCATGTTTTTCGCGAGAATGGAAGGTGCGCTTTCCTTAGTGTTGACTGTCGAACGGCAGTGATGACCACGGGTAGCAAGTGTCAAGGTGGCAGGTGCAGTGTGCCTACCTCATACCCTTACAACGGCCTCCGAGGTTGAACACGGGCGTGAACCGGCCATTTTGGATGGGCAAGACGCATACCCAGCTGCACAGTGGTCCATTGCTTTTCTTCATTACGGGTTTCTTTCGAGGTGTGTGCAAGTCGTCGATAACTACCCAGTCGGTGTTTCTCAATAGGGAACTCGGCCAGAGCGGCTGTTGAGGATGAGGCAGGTTTAAGGCTGAGGTCGCGGCATACCAGTCGTGAAAGTCAGTAAACTGAGGATTCCAGCAATAAAGATCACCTTTTTGTAGCGCAGAGGAGTAAGATATATCTATTCAACGAAACCATTTATCCGACATCACAAAGAAGAACGATCCACACTAATGTGGGCATACCAACCAGTGTCTCAGACCTGCATCTCATCTGTTGGTCCGAGGTGGAGTCGCACCTCGTACCTCGCTTACCCTCGTATAATCCCTGCCGGATCTCGTTTAGCTTCGTTTAACCTCGTTTAGGTCCGGTCAGCTCTGGTGTAACCTCGCTCAGCCTCCTTCAGACTTCGTTTATCTTCCCATCCCTCAAACATCCTCTCCTCGTTCCCTTTTCATACCCGTCCCTTGTGTAATTCGCATTGCCGATTTGCTTCCTTCTCTCTGCCCCACCAGCCTCTCACTCAGCTTACCAGCCCACCCGAAAAGCCCGTACGCCTACCATGGCCTCGCCTAACACTCCGATGGAGGAGTCTGATCCCAAGCGACGCAAGCCACATACCAAATCGAGAACTGGCTGTGTTGACTGCAGGAGGCGTCGAGTCAAGGTGCGCATTGCCCAATCCTTCATTCAGCCCTATGGGGGTCGAAGCTTGATGTTTCACCCCAGCCCAGCCTAATAGCCAGTCTTGGCTTTTGCTGCAGTCTACTAACCTCATGCTATCAGTGCGGCGAAGAGAAGCCGAGTTGTCGCACTTGTGTTCGTCGTCGTGTCCAGTGTCAGTATCGCGACGAGCCTCCAGCTCTACCCTCGCCGTCGTCCATACAAGACGACGGCACACCAACTCATTCAACATCAACACAAGACACCAGCCAACAGCCCATCGACAATTCATCAAATACGCTATTGGGCTACAGGACCATCCCGGTCGGGTGTAGCTCACAGAACTCTGCACAGTCCGATTTCTGTATCCATGACATGGCCCTCCTTCACCACTGGACCGTCGCGACAAGCCTCGAAGTGTACAAACACTCAGAGATGGCTGTCTTCTGGCAAGTGGCGGTTCCCCAAATAGGATTCGAGTATTCATTCGTCATGAATGCCATTCTAAGTCTGGCAGCCTTGCATCTCGCATACCTGAACCGGCCCGAGAAGCACCGTCATATGGTGGACGCAGCTGCCCATCACACAAAAGCTCTCCAAGGGTTCCAAGAAGCCTTGAACCATGTGGGCAGTAAAAACAGTGACGCTTTATTCATCTGGTCAACACTAAACCTGCTATACGTGTTTGGCATATCAGGACGGCTGAGTGACGACCTCGACAATGATTCAAGCCGCATGAGTCGCAAAGACCGCATGCTGGGGATTGAATGGATACCCATGATCAGAGGCATCGAAGCCATTGTGCGTCCAACACATGATGTTCTCAAATCCGGCCCGCTTGGCAAGCTGATGCATGTCGGGAACTGGTACGAATTAGACCCAGACAGCAATCCCGACGCCGAAGACGAGCATTTTCGCCAATTACGGAACTCGTGGGAACGAAGTCCCGACGCGGAAACTTACGAAGAGGCGTTGCGGACGCTTCGGAAATGCAGGCTGTTCATCTCCCAGTTCAAAGAAATGGACACTGAGACTTTGAACAAATGGGGTTTCAACAGGGACTGGTCTGGGCCGCTGCTGTTTATTGTCTTTGCCCCCCAGGCCTATTTTACTCTGCTACACCAGAGACAGCCTCCGGCCTTGATTCTGTTTGCCTTTTTTGGCGCGTTATTACATCACCAGATCGATTCCTGGTTTATGGAGGGATGGGGTAGAGATATTGTGGAGGTCATTGATGACATGCTGGGGAGCTACTGGAGATGTTGGATTGAATGGCCGTTGAAAGTAGCCGGTGTGCGTTAGACATGAGGAGATTTTCCGTGGCGCGAAGTGAATAAAGTGAATATGAACGGATGCCAGAAACAATACGGTTATTACATGTAATAGTAACGTCTAATCTATACCAATGATCTATCCATTCCTTCTATTCCTCCCTGAAATCCCTCCTATATCTCCCTGTAATCACATCTCACAAAACAACCACCTATCCAAAGTGACACATAACCAAACACCCCAATACACAGTTTATACCCCTGACCCCAGAGGGCCATTATGTTCAACCGGGTCCATCTTGTAACCCCGGTGTCCACGGCTTCCATCCAGAAAACCCATAATCTCAGACGGATGCCTCCAGTTGAACAGCGCCATGACAAGAAACATCAGAACCGCGTCAAAGACATAGAGAAACGCTTCATGTCTGAGCAAGTAGCCATCGAAACCCTGGATATACTCAATGGCCCTGAAGATGGATCGCACCATGATGAACAGGCTGCCGACGTAGAGAGCCATCATGTGCTTCTCCCAAGGAACACTGCCGTTGGAGCGGCCCGTCGGGTTCTTTCGAATGGATCGATCGAACGTGGCAGCGACGATGATAAAGATGCCAAAAAAGATGAGCTGGACAAACAGGCCGCCAATGATGATTTTGGAACCGTTGTTCATGGCGTCCAGCGTGCCGGCAGACTGCATGCCACCACCTTGCAACTCCTCTGTCAGTACATCCACAAAGTCCGCAAGTCAAACTGCCTTCTACTCACCTGATCCTTGAAGGAGAAAGGACAAGACATCCCCGAGGACAAAAATCTTGGTCAACCATTTCAGGGGGATAAAGACACGTCCCTCGCCGTCCACCGCGAGAATAATCCTTCCAAGCTCCATGTAAATCGTAGCGGCGAAGAGAGCGGGCGCGACCAGCAGCAGGATGGCTTGTATTATGTAGGGTCCGAGAGTCCAGTCCGGGCTTTCCGACCCAGATTTGCATCGGGCAGCGTATCCGACAATTTCGACTGGGGAAGACAGCAAACATTAGCTTGACTCTTTCTCGTCAGTGTCTCGGGGGTTCCAACTTACGGATGCCTCCAATGGCCAATGGCAGCATGATCCAGCATCGCGCCCGAAACAGCTGCCAGAAATGAAACAGTGTGGTCGCCAGCAAGAGGATCACAAAGATTGCGCCGCCAGCTATGGTCGGGTCGTAGTGGTACAGCTTGAACTTGCCTGCGTCGCCAGCAGACGAAGCGGCCCGTGCTTGAAGATCCATGTTGGGAAGCGGTCGAGTTGGTCGGCGATGGTTCAAGTTGGCTTGTGAGACTCAGGAGAGACAAGTCGGGACTGTGATGGTTGACATGCTAGAGTATCGTGGGCTTCAGAGTCTTTATAGCTCCATGTTGTCTTTAGAAAATGATAGGAGAGAATAACAAAAAGAACGACCCTCACATTCGCAACGAGGCTATGTTAGACCCAGTGGTCCATACCGGCCATGTCTTGTGTGGAGACTAGTATTGGTACTCGCATTCGGAGCGCGTAGTCGCATAATCCGAGGCTATCCGAGGCTTTCTCAAATACGCGTCTCTTGTACACGAGCCTCATTCGTTTAACGTCGCTTAGTGCTTATTTCTCAGCGCTTCCCCTATGATTATTCAAAACGCAGGCATCGGTTTGAAGGCGCAAAATGTCCATGCGCAGCGCCCTAGTGGCTCAATATGAGGTTGCCGTCACATTGTGTCCAAACAAACTGCAAGTAATTAGCCTCTGGCTGGCTTCAAGGTAGAACTATGTCACCTTGGTCTCATTCTACGCAAGCCCTACAGGTTTATCATTTGTTGCTGATCAATCACAGCATCCAAGCCACCTGTCGCCTCAGCTCAGTCCCCTTGACGGCTTCGATTCCGTTGTGAAGAAAAAAAAAGCCCCGGCACAGCCTCGATCTACCTAGACCATTCCCAAATCAATAGTCTCAGTGCTTTTAGATATCTCAGCTCGGTTGGGTCATTTGTGCGTAGTCGTCCTGGAGGTTAGTACAGTCGAATCATGATATCTTAGCAGTAAAACAAACAAGATCAAAGTCACCGAACCTGAAAAAGCATCCTTTATTCGCAATGGAACAGTATTCTTTTTGTCATGATTCTGTCATTAAGGAAATCAAGTCTGTCCGCCAAGCGGCCTGCAGTCCTGAATCTCCAATTCAGCAACTTCAGAGCCTCGCATCACACAGCTTTCACTCAGCCCGTGAGTTGCGAGCAGTTGTGGCATTGAGTTGCTGCGACCAGCATCCCCCTACAGAGATTCATAGACAGATAGTAGTCCATTCACAGGTGCAAATCTACGCGATCAAGTATATAGCAAATACATACCACGGTGCCGTTCATCTTCTCAGACACAGACAGCATAACAACCGCATTAAAACCAACCAATCGCACCTGAAAGTTCACGCTCACTTCCATTCTGCCATGCCCGACTTGCTCAGCCCCGATCTCCTGGTGATGGCCCTGAACAGGTGCCGAGGATCTCAAACCCACCAGCACCACACCACATTGTACGTCACCGTCAAACGACCCGCCCCTCGGAGCCGCTATCTCTGGAGTTTCACCATGTACGACGACGTTACCGAGACATGGTGCAGCTTCGAGGTGCGAAAGCCAGAGGCAGGAGGGCCCTGCGTGATCAGAAGCCGTGACGGCGATCCTGGGCAAAACGGCGTGGGCTATATCCTCGTCTCGAGAATCCCAAACACGTGGCTCCACGAAGTCCACGAGCGATGCTTGCGTATTACGATCCCGCAAACATCCGATGAAGTTGATTGCAACCATGAATACGTTTATGACGTCCTCAATCACCTCCTAGAGGAGGAGATAATCGAACGGATTGAGCACAACGGTGTGGTTTCGGAGCTTGAGAAACTTGAATAAGACGGTCAGGAGGTCTAGTCTTTTTTATCAGTTCTGCAGCGCAGGGAAGGAAGGGTTTTTCGGCAGCAACATTTTAGTATAGCCTCCAGTCTGGAACTCAATTGTCACTATCAGTTGGCCAGTGCTCTCTCGCAGTTGAACACTCAGTAAACACTTGATGATGAATAAAAAAGCGAAGACTTCACTACAACAAAGAACACAGTGTTTTTCCACATCTCTAGCATCACAATAAACCCATGGTTGCCTATGGGTATAGTTCCTACCTCCATTCCAAGAAGAGTCAGAACTCAGTTCTAATGCACAATAAGAGGTTATTCCGCCTCTCAGAGGCTATAAAGATTACCTGCTATTCCACCTTGAGAAAACCAGACCATCAAGTCTTCCCACCTTAAGCCACCACCTACAACACAATACGAAGGCGTATCACGCTCCTTTTACCCAGTGAGCCACAAGCAGTTGGGTAAGTCACTGAACCGCATGGTCGGTATATCGTAAGCAAAGATTCATACACAGAAAGCACCTCGTTTCACCGATATAAATCATTGGTATCATAACTCTACTACCGACGGATCAGCTGATACAAAAGCGTACGTGTTAGTATAAAGGATACACGTACTCTCCACTGCGCTGTTGTCGGAAAGCAACCCAACAATAGCAACAAGACATGTTACAACAACCACCTTGAAGCACACAGATTCAATCCGAATTTCAACCAACCCCAGACTGCAAAATGCCTAGCTCAACACCAAGGCCAAACGTCGCCCCGGACGCAGATCAGCAGGTCTACTGGGTCACTGCCACCATGTACAGCATAAAGCCTCCCCCCGAGAACCCCGAGGCACTTTCCCAGGGTCCTTTCTACTGGAACATTACCACTGACCGGCGCGACCCCCTCGATCCGTCATGCTACGTGTATCACGTCTTCGAGCCAAGACATCCACCTAGTGGAGGGCCCTGCACACTCTACGAGTTTCACGACTACAACCAGAAGCTCCCTCCGTGGATAGGAAAGATGTACCAGGTCATCGTCACCGACGTGACGGGCGACCGCATCCCGGAGCTGTACTGGTGATGGCGCTTCGCGATCCCGGTCCCCGACCTCCCTGATGTGGCCGAGAGCAGTTATCAGTACGTTCTGAACGTGGTCAAGGACCTGGAGAGGATGGGAGTCATCAGCCAGGACCGTTACCAGAGGCTGGTACGTCAGATGATCGATCTCAGGCAGAGCAGAGACCTTCAGGGAAGCAGTACAAGGAGGACAGCTACTAATAAGGCATCTTGACGGGGTAGCTTCTGGCCTAGAGCCTGACAGTCACCATTAGTGGGATGAACTTGATTTGACTCACCATCGTGAGTCGTTCTTGTGATGGTTAAACTGTAAGAGTATGCTAGATAATGAATCATACTTGTCAACTGATTTGGGGTCTGATTAAACCGCAAACGTTCATGCCTGAGGATACCTCCTGAGTGTGCTTTGAATTCAAGAGCCAGGCCAATGAGTCTCTTCTCTCGCTGAGTATATGTGGCTCCATGGGAAACGACTCAACTGCATACCCTACTTGATTTACAACGAGATTTACACTCTTACATATGTTGTGATTTGAATGAAGCGCCGTTGCGCTTCTAGTAGTTGTGGTCTTCGCAGGAGAAGAAGTAGGTATCTAAAGCCTATAAGATTAACCTTTTAGAGGTTAGTTAAGGGTATTATTGCGGCTAGAAGACCTAGTAACCTCTAAAGACCTTGCTATTAAATATTATAAATAACCTTATTAAGATTTACAGTTAGAATTATTAGGCGTTTAGGGCGGCTATTAATTATATATCTATATCTATAGATAATATGCGCCTTTATGTTGCTATATCTAAGGATGTATCTTGTGATTAGCTAAGCTATTTTATATTATTGTTATATATATGTATATGCGTGCGTGCGTGCGTGCGTGTGAGTATGAGTGTGTGTGTATGTGTGTGTGTGTATATATGTGTGTTATTAGTAGTAGTAATAAAGGAAGGAAATTAAGAAGCTACCTATAGAGGAAGATAGCTATTTTATCTATCTTAGTAAAGAGGAAAGGTATTTATTTTAACTAGTAAGGTTTATTAAGGCTTAAATTTGCATTAATTTTATATATCGCGATA
>JABFFE010001939.1:0-14446 GCA_013623625.1 Fusarium setosum
CAAAAAGGCAAAACGCGGCAGACCCTGCCGCGTTTTGCCTTTTTGGACGAGCTTCTCTTGTCTCCGCAATCTCCACGAGGGCAGCGGAAGGGGAACAAGAAGAGGGCAAAAAAAGCAACTTAAAGAAACTTCCCGCAGTGTCTCACTCTGGGGAGCTTCCGCGTGGGAGGAGACCTTGACTGTTTTTCTCTCCCCAGCAAGTTTCTTGACTCGGCCAAGAGAGAGTTCGCAGGCAGGACCGGTTTGAGAAAAGAAACAAAGGGCCGTCTCCGCTGCGACCTGTCGAGTTCCACGGCCCTGTCGTTGGGAGAAACAGCTGCAGCTACTCCGGTGTTGGAGTGCATGCGTTGCTTGCTTTGAGTGTGCAGACAGAAAGAGAGATCGAGGCTTGGCCAGCACCATCCGACAAACGTCCCCTGGCTGGAACTTGGTTGATCGACAGCAAACGTGGATCACCTTCTTTTTTGCACTTTCAGGAGCCAATCTAGGAAAGACGATGCATCTCCTCATCGACCGGTGTCAAACGTGAGGGCCCATCCCATCCCACCAAGTACTTTCATTCGGGGAGCGAGCAAGCCTTCCCCCCCTCTTTCGTCCCATCCATCCATCTGCGTTGCCAGCATCCGGGAAACTCAGCCTGATCACACCCGCCGGCGCAGGTCTCGCCCCAGTTGTTCCAGTGGACGACGAGACTCTGTTGGTTCTGCGGGCTAACTAACTGTCTGATTCTCGAACATTTCTTCTTATTGACCCAGTGTTAGCTGGACGACGAATACAATACACCATGAACAACGTCAATGGCACATCTACGATGGGCCACGACACCACAATGGCCCAGAGCAATGGCTATGGCAGCGATACCTGGACCAGCATGAGCCCCTACAGCCAGAGCCCATATAGCGCCAGTCCATTGACAGAGTACCCGCCGTTTGGCGCCTTTGTCAGTCATGGATTGCCATCAGAATCATTAAACAGAATGCCCCCTCCGCCGCCGCAGCCTCATCAGATGATCCAGCCCACGCCGGCCCCGATGGCGCATCATCAGCTCCCTATGCTAAATACGACGTGGCCGAGCCAGTTGACGAACCCAACCCCTTCAGGAAGCTATTCAGCACCACCTTTATCAATAACACCCGCCTCGACCAGTGCGCCGCCTGTGGACCCTCCCAGGTTACCGACGCAGCACGAGAAGTCGAGAAAGACCCTCACTACGGAGCAGAAGAGAGCCATGTGCCAGTTTCACGAGGACAACCCGGGCACTCGACAAGCCGACATTGGAGCCCGATTCGGTGTTGAGAGAAGGTAGGCGCTTCGGAGACGGAGCTGAAGACAATCCGTTGTATTATTGGGAGAGACTCTGACATGATCATCGCAGCACGGTATCCAAGGTTCTGAGGCACAAGGACCAGTATCTCAAGCGGGATCAGGAGCCAGACAATTCCTCTGCCAAGCGCGGCAAGGGGAAGCATCCCGACTTCGACCGCACACTCAGCAACTATGTCAGGAGACAGCAGCAACGAGGCTTCAAAGTTAGCGACGAGGAAATCATGGAGCAAGCGAGGCTATTTGCTCATGCAAGCGGCAACCAGGAGAACGTCCTCAACAACCTGACCAGCAGCTGGCTACAAAAGTTTAAGCAAAAGCACGGCATCGGGGCGGGCAAGTTGATGCGACGGGCCTCCGAGGCCAATATCCCCGATAGCGCTCGATTATCGACACTTGCGACTAAGACCAACGACAAGACAGGTCACGATATCTCTCCGGCATCGCCTACGGGGCAGCTCTCACCGCTCTCTGGAAGCCGGAGCGACGAGGAGGCTCCTGTCGATGGGATCGACTTTGACTTTGTCTACAAGCACCCTGAGTCCCAATCCACGACATCCCTTTCGAGTGACCTTCGAGATAACCCGGCATCTTCCTTCTCGGCTGGCACCATGAGCCCAACAGGGACGTTTACCTTTTCTCCTGACCCCAACGTCGGGGGCTTCCCAATGGACCAACTACGGGGCACTGATTTCCAGCATCGCGAGAAAAGGAGCAATACGTTCCCGTCACTGAATATCGACTATGTAAATCAGCCGTCATCGACAACAGAGCCAATGACTCCTCGACATCCGTCGTCGTCCACCGCCCCGTCCTCGGCTTTGGAGTCTCCACAGCATGAGCTTCAGGGTGCGCCGTTCAGCATCGATACCGGCGTCAACTCGCCTCCTCCTGCGCTGCGCCGTAGCAGCAGTAACTCGAGCATAACTCGTTCTACCGCGGCGACCAGCGCAACTGCCTCGACCCCCGTCGATTCATCTCCTGTCTCGCCGTCGCAGGAAGATGCCCGCCGGGCTGCCCAGACGCTGCTTAGTTATATCCAGACTGCCAGCAACTTTGACAACAACGACTACATAACCATCGTTCAGTTGACGGAGAAGCTGAAGATCCACCGGCATCAAGCTGGCAGACCCTCGATAGGGGGACTGTCCCGGATTCCTGAAGGCGACGTCGAGGCACCTGCTCTTTTATCAGCCAAGATGGAGACAACATGAGAGTGTTGTCGTTCAGTTGAGGGGGTGGCTGTTGTGTGTGTTGATCTCCTTTCTTCGTTGTGTCTTAACACTGGCGTTTCTTTCTTTTTTTCTTTTTCACATGCACGTGGATATGGGAGAAACGAATTCTGTACAGAAAGCTCTTTAGAAGAAGAGCCGAGAGAGTGCCTTTGGTTAAAGACCAACTGGGATTGCCATATCTGCTCGCGCGGAGAAAAAGGGGCTCCCTAGCATTCACGCCGTCGCGCCGGGACATGATGACCTGCGCAGGCCAGATCTGTTTGTTCGGCGGATGTTTTGACTTTTGCCAAATTAGTTTACTTATCTCTCCTGGGGATCATTAAAGACGGACAAGACTTTGGTGTCATCGACGCTCCTTTTGATCGAGAACCACAGCGACCATACGACATACGGAAAAATAACAACAACCAAAAACACAAATCACATTTTTATGCTCGATACCATTACCATCGAAGACTTATTTCTCCCGCTCACGCGAACCCCCGAATATTTACATACAACAAATCGTCCACACGACTTTTGCGATGTTACCGCTCCAAGATGAGATTGAGAGGCATGGAAAAGGAAAGAGACGACAGGAGGAGGATGGAAAAGATGGATCAAGAGGGGTATATGTGTAAGATGATCCAGGAATCCCACGAGCGATACACACACATATACATACACACCAGAGCGAGGCTTTGAGCGACTAGCAGTTCAAGGGCGAACCAACCATCCAGCATTTTGTCTCTTGGATGTTTTTGCGTGTTTCCTTTTCTTACCTTGTCTTTTATTTTTATACCTCACTTCCTAGTGTTTGTGTTTTTTTTTCCTTCTGTCCGTTTTTTCCCCCCAGCTTGCATTATCAACCAAAGGCATATGTTGAGGAGGGCATAATTCTGCACATTCCTTGCTTTTATTTTGATCTGGCTACTCTTTTCCATGTTCATGTTTATTGTTCACAAAGACGAGAGGGTACTTGCTGCGAGGCACGGCATGGGAACTAAGGGGGGTGTGGGAGCATGGGAATGGGAGAAACATGGGTTTTGCTTGTTCTGTTTTTGATATGCGTGGAAAAGCGCCTCTTGGAGGACGCCATGACTCCTGAGGAAATAGGGGGAAAGAAGGAGAAACTGGGCTTGTGAGAACTTGTTTCCCACAAGTTCCCGATGTGGGGATGGGGCCTTGGATTGGAAGCCCTTTGTTGTTTTTTTACTGCCCCCCCCTTGGCTGAGTGAGATATCTCATGAGGACATGGACATTCCTTTCGATAGTTGAGGATAGGAATGGGCGGCACTTGTGCATTTGCTCTTGAACAACCCCAGCTTGACCACCACGGAGCGTGAGAAGAAGTATCGGGAGAAATTGAAAGGGTCATTAATTATTAACGGATTAGGGTATCTATCAGTCATCAGCGTGGTGGAAGTCTACGCAACTATTCAGCCCAGCCTCTCCTCCCACAGTTCCGTCACCCCCTTCTCGCTGAGCTCCGGCATCAGCCTGACAAGCACCAGCTCGAGGATGCTGTACATGAGGTGCTTATTGCAGTACTCGTCGTCTAGCACCAGGAGCAGCCGCTCCATGCCATCCACGAGCTCCTCCTCGTCTGACGAGTCGTCCTCGCTTGTCGCGCCGCGCCGCCACAAGCGGCCACCAAAGTAGAGCCTTCCCACCCCTCTCGGCAGCAGCCCCCAAAGAGCCTTAGCGGCTCTGCGACGTAGGGCTTGCAGCTCGGCATCGGAGGAGGGTGGGAACAGGGTCGTCGTGCCGGGGGCGTTGTTTGGGAAGAGGAGGCCGCGGAGGGTGCGTAGAAGAGGGGGCAGGTGAGAGGGAGAGAAGAGAGAATGAATGTGATGCGAGAGGAGCCTGCGAACAAGAGGGTTAGCACAGAGCGATTTCACATCTGATTTCATGCAGCGTGGGGGCCATTGAGCGGCTACTTGTGCGGCAAGGGGCACATATGCTGATGCAGCCGATGCGAGCGTGAGTAACATGAGGCTGTCAATGGCCCATCGGGTCTCAGCATCGCCTGGCCCGGTCGACATGAAGGTGGTGCTGCCATGTTGATCTGGGAAGCCGGGCATGAATGAGATGAAATTGGGACCAGGGGGGGTTAAGGCCAGACAGGCATGTCGGGTGCGGGGAAGCGTATCGAAAGGCGCGTCCAATGTGTGTCTCATGCAGAGCTGTGAGATTGCACCGCATGGTGGCCATGAGGGATATGAGGCCGCGGCTGAGTGTGGGTGGTGTGCAATGTCACCAGACGGGCTGGCCCCCCTCAAGGATCGTGCTACAGTCGTACATGGAGGACCCCATGGTTCCTCCGACCATTTGAGGCCCGACATACCAAACCGCTCCGGGCAGGTTAAGAAGTGCCTCCGGTGGTATCATGGTCGCGGGCCAGGATGTCAAGGTCTGCTCCTTTCCCTCTTGGACAAGCCGAATCATGGCCTCTCGGGAATTCCCAATTAGCCTCTCGGGTGGCGCGGCACGGGGCGAGAGTCAATTCGAGGTCCAACGTTGCGTCTCAACGAGGGCGGCCGGACCCTTTCGAGAAGCTGACATCCCGGTCAGGGCCGGGCGCGTAATCTGGTCATCCTGCTGGACGAAGCGACCTAGCTTGGCGCACCTCGTCAAGCAATCGGAGGCCAAAGACGGCGCTACGCCCTTCCATTGGCCGCAGCCCGAGATCCTCGGGACCCATCCTGTCCTGCTGCCTTGATACACCAAACGTCGATAGTGTCATGGTGTTGCCCTGTTTTGGTACGCTCGCAACTTGAGACCGCCAGGGCGTGCGCCGAGGACAACTCGTCGTCGAACAAGGAAAAGAAGGGTTGCGGCATGGGCCGCATTGGATACAGGGCGGACCGGTTTGCCCAACGGTGCCGTTGAACAATCCCTGTTCTGCAAGCTCACTGGAGCATCGCTAAGTCCAGTGACTCCGGACTCATGCGAGGTGAATGGATGTGCACAGAGCGTCTGGTGATGGTGAAGAAAAGTGAGGAAAAGTATCATATCTTACCTGTCAATAGGGCCATCGTGGCCAGCGATTTGTCCAGGCCCGTTGACCACACCGTATTGGAGCAGCAAGAGAAAACCGTCGAGCCAGGGCATGCGCAAGCTCAACTCCAGCAGATTCCCGATGCAAGTCCAAATTCGGTATGATAGGATAGGAGCCTTGGTCAAGTCGGATGACCTCGGGTTCGACGACGTGCTAGCGGGCTTGTCGTGATTCACCACAACTTCCTTTTCTTCCAAGGGCGTGCTTCTAGCGGGAAGAGACGAAGCCATGACCAGAGCCGTAGTGATGAATCGAAGTGAACCGACCACCAGCATGCCGAGCTGGATCACGCCTAGGAACATGGATCGTACCGACCACACACGACGACCCTTGACCTCGAGTCGAGACTCTGACGACTCGGTTTGGCTCGCCGAAGTCGCCGGGCCTTGCTCCTTTTTCTCTCGTATGACCCTTGCGGCGATGCAAATGCCCTCGTATAACAGCCAAGGCTGCGAGGCTTTATTGGCTATAACGTTGCCAATGATGAGCTCGGAGAAGATCTGTTCAACAAGGGCTGTGAGGCAAGGGTTCTCAAGATCCTCGGTTGGCAAAAGGATGGCGAGCACGCCCTGGACGAGCAGCTGACGGTAGAGCGCCTCATTCTCCTTCTGCTCAGACGCACTCTCTGGATCATCTGGGTGAGGAACTGGGGCGAGATGTGGAAAAGGACACAGAGCGTGATATGCCTCTCGAGGATCCACCTCTACGGGCGGCCGCGAGACGGCATTATGAGCGGTGCGGTAGGCTGATCGCGGTTAGATGGCGTCGGGGTACCGAAAAGCGCTCAAGTCCTACCAGTAATGTGCTTGTCAAGCAGGTCGGGTATCTCATCCAGTATCAAGCTTTCCAGATCGACCTTTCTGAACCGCTGCTCCAATGCCCGCGAACAGTGGGCGATGATGTGTAGGATCTCGGCCACAAAATTCTCGTCCGTGGTGATTTTGCTATACCAGCTCTGAACAAACTCTCTCAAGATGATGGCGAGAAATGCGTAGAGTTGAAGGTCAACATCGTTGCGACTGGTCAGAGGCGGGAGCAGCTCGTCGATGGGCACCTGCGCATCCCGTCCCTTGTCCCCAAGCTGCGGAGAGCACAGCGTACGTCGTATCAGAAGCGATGTTGCTCGATCGGACAACGGATCGGTCGTGCTGGAGCGGTTCGGTCGACGCGAGGTGGCTGAAGACGGCGAATCGGTCTCGAAGGCGACCGACTTGGTGCGTGGGGCCGGAGGGCGGATAGGAGGAGCGGCCGCGGCCACTGCAGGGGCGGCGGTCATGACCGGAGCAGTCGGGCAGACTCGGCGATCATGACCCGGCGTCGGAGGCGGGTTGTAGCGAGGGCGGCGATGAGTGTAGTCAACGCGGAGGTTGGAGGTTGAGTTAACAACAGGTCGCAGGATGGCCGCATGCCGCCATGATAAGCTCCTGCCCGCGCACGGCACGGGTTGACCCGCCGCCTGAACCGTGCACTGCAGGCGCGGGGGAGGAGGCATGTCTCTCATGCCTGCCTGCATTAGCTACCGAGATTCGACATGGAAAGTATCGAGGTTTAATTACGCACAGCTCTCTGATTAATGGGGATAGTATGTCTTCGAGGCTCTGGAGATGATCTTCTTTTTTTCTACTTCTTCCTAACGAGGCTATAAGAAGCAGGGTGGCGTCGCTTTTGGTCTATCAAGACACTCAAGTAAATACTACAGATTCTGTACAATATAGGTACAACTCCTTCCTAGCCTCCTCTTGATCATGCTTGCTATTCTAAGCGTCCCTAGTAGTCGTCTCATATCTGTAACATGCATTGTTAGCTTTCACTATCAGGATGAAGTATTGACAGCACATACCTCTTGCCACGGAATGCCCATACACCCCAGTTACCACAGCTGATATCCTGAGGATCCATGTCATTCAGGTCCCATCGAAGACTCCTGAAGATGTTCTCGCCAGGCTTCAGAAGGACATCAAACTCTCCCTTCGACTTCTTGTGCACCCATTCCACATCTCGTTCCATATCGAACTGGGTGTATCCGGTGCTGATGATAGGGACCTTAGTCTCCAGGAGCAGAGGAAGCGTCTCCTCCCACTCGTGGCTGCTGGCAGGATGGCCCAGACCAGGGTGAAAGAGCACAAAGCAGTCAAAATAGGGGTCATATGGTGCAAAGTGCTGAGTCTTGTGGATTGTGTGGTAGTAGTCTACGATCGTGCTGATCTTCATCTTGAACCAGACACGGTCTTCGACCACGGCGCCAAAGGGGTTTGACGGAGTGCGCTCCGGTAGCGGGAATTCATCATCGCGGTTGGCCATGCTCTCCGGTCCGATAAAAATGAGGTGCAGTCGAGACTCTGGGAACATGTGCGCCAGTTGCACCCACGCAGGTCTCGGTAGAGAAGACTCAGCACGAGCGCCCAGGATGAAAAGTCTCACAGGCGGAGGCTCGGGTCGCAGCTGGTTGATACCATAACCTCGACCAGACTTGGGGGGATGTAGATTATATCGTAGCGCTGGTGTCAAGTTAGTCTATCAGTCTCCTGAAGTGAATAGCGGCCAAGACTAACCGCTGAAACTCTTTAATCCCTCCACCGTCAAACGCTCTCCCTCCTTGATGCTGTACGGGCTGAGTTCATGAAGAACGCTGCCGATAGTGACCGGGTAGGTCAGGAGACGGGTGATTTGTCTCATGGAACGGTCCGAGTTGACGGCATCAAACTCTCGAGTGTACATGAAAGTATCCCAGTTTGTCATGTTGATGGCGGCATCCTCCATCTGAAGGTCAGGAAGATTGCCTTCGTGGAAAATTCTACCCGAGCGCAAATCGTGGTCATCTTCGTTGATCTGTCGGAGGGTATCACAAATCTCAAGATGCTTCTCGTAATCGTCCATCCAATGTTCTTCGCAGCAGTAGACGGGTAAACCGCAGTCAGGGCACTCGAAGTTGACATGCGCTGGCGCCTGAGTTCCACCTTGGGTTTCGGCACCTTCAGCCTTGGGGGCAATGGTCGGGACCTTCGTTTGTTGGTGATCAGGGTGCGGGCAGTAGGCATGTTGTCGCATGAAGGCCGCTCGACGTCGGAACTCCGGAACAGGCGATTTCGAGAATGGATGGAACAGGTTATCCTGGTCGAGGCGAGCTACGGGCTCGGGTCCCTTGCTCGGTGCAGCAGCTTCAGATTGGTTTTTTGTTGAAGTCGAGAAGTCCCGTGAAGCAGGCGCAGGGCGCTTCTGGTCTTTGACGGTCGAGTGTACACTCCGGACATGATGGGCTGATATTCTCATCCATGGCTTCGTAGAGCTTCCGTTCACCAATTGCCTTCGAATAGTGGCAGAGCAGCGTCCACAAAGGCTGGAAGCCGCCCGGCGCAAAGTTGGCTCCATTTCGTTCCGGGGCAATCGGGCCTAGGACCTGAATTGGTTATCCTAGATTCCTCGGAAGATGTGATGGTGTTGCGGGAGTGGGATATTTCGAGACGCTCGGGCCTCGCGAAATTGTTCTTCCGACGCGTTCTAAAGTTTTGACACCAGCTCCCATCGCCCAAGCTCTCTTCAGTTTTGAGCTCCAACCACCAGCTTCGACGCGACCCAGTCGACCAACAAAATCACTCGAAGCCGCGCAGGCTCATCTGCGCCTAGCCGCAAACATGGCGACCACGTCGAACATGTTTTTGTACTCGCTAACGGTCCAGCCACCGACCAACGTCGTGCAGGCGGTCCTCGGCCAGTTCGCAGGCACCAGAGAGCAGCTCATCATCACCGGCGCAGGCTCGCAGCTCACGCTGCTGCGGCCTGACCCGTCTCAGGGAAAGGTGATTACCCTTCTCTCCCATGATATCTTTGGCATCATTCGATCTCTCGCCGCATTCCGCTTAGCGGGTAGCAACAAGGGTAAGTCATCCGAAACCTCTTTGGAAGATCACTTAGTGATATTCGAAGGCGATGCCATAGACGCGTCAAATACAGCGCCATCGGGAGCATAGTATTACAGTCAAAGGGAACAAAGGCTAACAGAGACTACTTAGATTACCTGATCCTGGCTACCGACTCGGGTCGAATCACGATCATTGAGTATCTCCCAGCCCAAAATCGCTTCCAGCGACTCCACCTCGAAACTTTCGGCAAGTCCGGTGTGCGGCGGGTCATCCCTGGCGAGTATCTTGCTTGCGATCCTAAAGGGAGAGCGTGTCTCATCGCTTCTACCGAGAAGAACAAGCTAGTCTATGTCCTCAACCGAAACTCTCAGGCCGAGCTCACAATCTCGTCGCCTCTTGAGGCTCACAAACCCGGCGTGCTTGTAATCTCCATGGTTGCACTCGATGTCGGGTACTCGAACCCCGTTTTCGCAGCCCTTGAAATCGACTACTCCGAGGTCGATCAAGATTCGAGTGGCCAAGCCATGGAAGAACTAGAGACCCAGCTTGTGTATTATGAGCTTGACCTAGGACTCAACCATGTAGTTCGAAAGTGGTCGGACCCGGTTGATCCTACAGCCTCGTTACTATTCCAAGTTCCCGGTGGCAGTGATGGTCCTAGCGGCGTTCTTGTCTGCGGCGAAGAGAACATCACCTACCGACACTCGAACCAAGAAGCGTTCCGTGTCCCCATCCCCCGTCGACGTGGTGCAACCGAGGATCCCAACCGAAAACGCACCATCGTGTCAGGCATCATGCACAAGCTGAAAGGCAGTGCAGGCGCCTTCTTTTTCCTATTACAAACCGAGGATGGCGATCTCTTCAAACTGTCCATCGACATGGTTGAGGACGAGAATGGCAATCCTACAGGAGAGGTTAAAAGGCTCAAGATTAAATATTTCGACACCGTCCCTGTTGCCTCGAGCCTCTGTATTTTGAAGAGTGGATTTCTCTACGTTGCCAGCCAGTTTGGCAACTACTCCTTCTACCAGTTTGAGAAGCTCGGAGACGATGATGATGAGCTCGAGTTTTTGAGCGATGATTTCCCTGCAGACCCCAAGGCCTCATATGACCCGGTCTATTTCCATCCGCGGCCAACCGAAAACTTGGCCTTGGTTGAGAGTATTCCCGCCATGAACCCTCTTCTGGACTGCAAGGTGGCAAACTTGACAGGAGAAGATGCTCCCCAAATATACACCATCTGTGGTAACGGCGCTCGCAGTACCTTTAGGATGCTTAAGCATGGCTTGGAGGTCAATGAGATTGTTGCCTCGGAGCTGCCAGGAATCCCATCTGCCGTGTGGACGCTCAAGCTGAACCGTTCAGAACAGTACGATGCCTACATTGTCCTGTCGTTCACCAACGGGACGCTTGTGCTAAGCATTGGTGAAACGGTAGAGGAGGTCAGTGACTCAGGCTTCCTCACCAGCGTCCCTACACTAGCTGCACAACTCCTTGGCGATGATGGCCTTATCCAGGTTCATCCAAAGGGCATCAGACACATTCGAAATGGCCATATCAACGAATGGGCAGCCCCTCAACATCGGTCTATTGTGGCCGCATCGGCCAACGCTCATCAAGTTGCCGTTGCTCTCAGTTCTGGCGAGATCGTCTACTTTGAGATGGACGCCGATGGCTCGCTAGCCGAGTATGATGAGAAGAAGGAAATGTTTGGTACCGTCACCTGCCTAAGTCTTGGTGACGTTCCTGAAGGGCGACTGAGGAGCTCATTCCTTGCTGTCGGTTGCGATGATTGCACGGTCCGTATTCTCAGCCTGGACCCTGAATCGACTCTGGAAAACAAGTCGGTACAGGCTCTAACAGCTGCTCCCACATCATTGGCAATCATTGCCATGGAAGACTCATCATCCGGTGGCTCGACACTCTATCTACATATCGGCCTTCACTCTGGTGTTTACCTCAGAACGGTACTGGATGAGGTCACTGGTGAGCTGACGGACACACGACAAAAGTTTCTTGGACCAAAGGAGGTTAGGCTTTTCCAGGTCACCGTTCAGGGCAAGACTTGCGTACTGGGCTTGAGCTCAAGGCCTTGGCTTGGCTACTCCGACCCTATCACCAAAGGTTTCGTCGTAACACCCCTGAACTATGTTGACCTTGAATGGGGCTGGAATTTCAGCAGCGAGCAGTGCGAGGAAGGCATTGTTGGTATTCAAGGTCAATCCTTACGGTATGTCTCTAAACTTTTTTTCTTTTCGTTTCAATTCCCTTCCCTATTGCTTATGATGATACCATGGGATCCTATGCCTTGGGCGATGAGGCCTTTAATACGCATTTTTCCAATTGTTCCTACTGAAGCAACATGCATCTTTTCATTTTTTTGCCCTGCAACTTGGAAAACAAAAATGCTAACGAATGCAGGATCTTCAACATCGATCGTCTTGGAGACACCCTAATTCAAAAATCGATTCCTCTAACTTATACACCCAAGAAACTAGTCAAACATCCCGATCAGCCTTTATTCTACACCATTGAGGCGGACAACAACACCCTGCCCCCTGAGCTACGAGCACAACTATTGGCCGATCCTGGTGTAGTAAACAGTGACTCAACAGTGCTCCCACCAGAAGAATTTGGTTATCCCAAGGGCACCCGTCGGTGGGCATCTTGCATCAACGTAATCGATCCTTTGTCAGAAGAGGGACAAGTGCTGCAAACCGTCGACCTGGATAACAACGAGGCTGCTGTCAGTGCCGCAGTTGTATCCTTCGCTAGTCAAGACAACGAGAACTTCCTTGTTATCGGTACTGGCAAAGATATGGTGGTTAACCCCCGAAGCTTCTCTGAAGGCTACCTTCACATTTACCGCTTCCAAGAAGGCGGTCGAGAGTTGGAGTTTATTCACAAGACAAAGGTCGAGGAGCCGCCTTTGGCCCTCTTGCCATTCCAGGGAAAGGTTGCCGTGGCTGTTGGAACACAGTTGCGGATATACGACCTTGGTATGAGACAGATGCTTCGCAAAGCCCAGGCTGAGGTCACAGCGCAACAAATTGTCTCTCTCAACACGCAAGGCAGTCGCATTGTGGTTGGCGACGTGCAACAGGGAGTTACCTATGTGGTATACAAGACCGCCACGAATAAACTCATTCCCTTCGTTGATGACACGATCGCGAGGTGGACGACCTGCACGACCATGGTGGACTACGAGTCGGTAGCTGGCGGCGACAAATTCGGCAACATGTTTATTGTCCGTTGTCCCGAAAAAGCGAGCGAGGAGGCTGACGAGGAGCAATCCGGCCTGCATCTCATCAATGCACGAGATTATTTGCACGGCACGTCTCACAGACTGAATCTCATGTGCCATTTCTATACTCAGGACATTCCGACCAGCATTGCCAAGACAAGCCTCGTTGTTGGTGGCCAGGAGATTTTGCTTTGGAGTGGCATCATGGGCACCATTGGGGTTTTTATCCCATTCGTCAGCCGTGAGGACACGGACTTCTTCCAAAACCTGGAACAACATCTGAGGACCGAGGACCCCCCGCTCGCAGGACGAGATCATCTCATATATCGTGGTTACTATGCCCCCGTAAAGGGAGTCATCGATGGTGACCTCTGTGAGAGGTACAATCTGCTTCCGAACGACAAGAAGCAAATGATTGCGGGCGAGCTGGATCGCTCGGTCCGAGAGATTGAGAGGAAGATTTCTGTAAGTTTTCCTTGTCAAGTATTTCTGCAACAGTTTGCTAACAAGAGCCCAGGACATTCGTACACGGTCTGCATTTTAATAAAGGCAAAAGGTGGTATCTTCGATATATCATGTGGAAGCTATTGTACAAAAATCTCGATTGTTTGGGAGGGTGGCGGCGTTAACGTCTGGGGTCAAGAGTCCCTGGCTTGGAAGAAGGCATCCAGCGAATTGAAGTGTGTGTGATGAACCACAAGGGGGTACGAAGCATGAATCTAATATCCGAGTCAAATTCTGGGTCAGAGTCCTCTCCAGAAGGGGCCACGGTTCTTATATCTGTCGGACCTCTTCCCCTGTCCTGGCAACTGTGCTGGATGCTCTTGTTCCCACTTGTCGTCGTCTAGAAATGCTGCAACGGCGGCCTCGATGTCATAACCAGACTGTTCCAGGTACAGCACGGCTATATCGTAGTCGGAGACTTTGCAGGACGTCATGAAGCGACGGATCTTTCCCTTCCTCAGCTCCTCGTCTTCGCCTTCGATAGGTCGCGGCGAGAGACTAACACCACCCTTGTAATACTCGCCAGGGATGAGGACAGTCCGCCTACCAACAAGCAGGTGGTCACTGGTTATATTGTTGACTCGTCGCAACACCGAAGCAGGCACGCCGTATCGCAGGGACAAGGAGGTAACGCTATCGTGGCGGTGATCGAGGAAATGGAGAATGTCTGGGGCGTCCTCCTTGGTAGTCTCGGCTGCTAACGCCACCTTCTCGCTCTCGGCATGTTGCGGTACAGCTCTCGAAGTCGAAGCTGCTGTATACGGCGGAGGCGCACCCGAGAGATCCGCAACTGCTGTACTAGATGAAGGCAACGAGTTGTAAGCCGGCGGCTCTCTCAGCCCCTGCGGAAGAGATGACGGCACTGTTGAGATCTGGCAGTAAGGACAATAGTGCGCAAATCGTTCATTTCTCTGTCGAAGTGTCAACTTTATCCATATTTTATCCTGATACTTGGGAGACGGAATGCGCAGAGTGATGACGAACATGAATACATTTGCCACAGATTATCCTTGCGCAGCACCCGACTCGACGATCTTGGGGGAGAGATAATTCGTCTTTGCTATATGCAGGAGTTGATGAGAGAATCGTTGCGCAAGTAGAGCAGGATTCCATAGTCGTTGGTGATTTATTAAGAATATTTTGGAATCAATATTTGGTGAGGAGTAGAGGCATTCCCAAGCAGAGTGTAGTTGGACGACACCCATCTCTGGAGGGTGCCTGCGCTGCTGATACAAGCCCG
>JABFFE010001940.1:0-14896 GCA_013623625.1 Fusarium setosum
AGGAAATGGTAAGTGAACAAAAATTTTTTTTTGGGGGGGGGATGGTGGGCTTGGAGGGGAGATTTTGTGGGAGAGGGGACATGGAATGAGGCGCTCTCGAGGGGAAGTCGAGGAGCTGCTTGAAAATACCACGCACGACGAGCAAAGTACCCAGCTAACACGTTATCCTCACAGGTCGTGCCGTCGCCCGTATCCCCCGTGTCTCTGGTGGTGGTACCCACCGTGCCGGTCAGGCTGCCTTCGGTAACATGTGCCGTTCTGGTCGCATGTTCGCCCCTACCAAGATCTGGCGAAAGTGGCACATCAAGGTCAACCAGGGCCAGAAGTGAGTGGTTCGAAAATCAAGTTGTCAAGAGCCCAAGACTAACGTGCGCAAACCAGGCGATATGCCGTCTGCTCCGCCCTGGCTGCCTCCGCCGCCGTTCCCCTGCTCCAGGCCCGCGGCCACCAGGTCAACTCGGTCCCCGAGGTTCCCCTGGTCGTCGACTCTGCCGTCTTTGAGAACGCCGCCGTTGCCAAGACCGCTGCTGCTCTTGGCCTCCTGAATGCCGTTGGCGCTGGTGCCGATATCGAGAAGGTCAAGAAGTCCAAGAAGCTCCGAGCTGGCAAGGGCAAGCTCCGTGGCCGCCGCCACCGCCAGCGACGTGGACCTCTCGTCATCTACGACCCCCAGACTGATGGCAAGGAGCTCGTCACTGCTTTCCGCAACATCCCCGGTGTCGAGACCTCCCCCGTCACTGCCCTCAACCTCCTCCAGCTCGCCCCCGGTGGTCACCTCGGCCGGTTCATCGTCTGGACCTCTGCTGCCTTCAAGGCCCTCGACGAGATTTACGGTTCCACCACCGAGGCCACTGCCCACAAGCGTGACTTCCTCCTGCCCTCCAACGTTGTCTCTCAGGCCGATCTCACCCGTCTGATCAACAGCTCTGAAATCCAGAGCTCCCTCAACGCTCCCAAGGGAGAAGCCATCACCCGACGATCTGCTGTCCAGAAGAAGAACCCTCTCAAGAACAAGCAGGTCATGCTTCGTCTGAACCCCTACGCCTCCGTGTTCGCTCAGGAGGCTCAGAAGAAGCAGAACTAAAAAATTTCTTGCCTTGCTGGGTGTGCAGCAGGTTAGAAGGGAACTTTGGTGGCGGGTCTTGGCATGATTTGATATCGAGGCGTAATGGCTTCTGGAAGGTTGAGCTCTTAAAAATGAATCAGAGATTTGATATGAATTCCAGCCTAGACTCGGCATTTCCCTTGCGTACTTTGATGAATTGTCTCTTTGGTGCTTTGAGCGTTAGGGGTTGCGTCATTCCTAGCGTAGTGATGTGATATGATGTCGGTTCAGTCTATAGGTAGATCAAGTCTTATAGCCTGGCTATATATTGATACGAGCCATGTCCATCCCATATGTCATGGTTTTGTGTAGCGAGGTCAACGTGAAAATCATTCCAGTAATAGATCCAATCGCATCCATGCGTTTTTCAGCGTAGTGTCGAGGTAACGTAAATCTCATATCATACGCAGTCTCCTGGAACTGTTGGTCATTTAACTAATTAACTTTTTTTCTTTTTTTTTCTCTCTAACTACAACTCGGCAATCAACTTTTCAATTTCGGCAACATCCTTGATCCTAAAGAACTTTTGCACAGAGTGGGCAAACCTCAACGAACCCGCATCGATGTTCTCGTCACTCTCCGCCGCAAAGCACAGCCTCACATACTGCCAACCACGCTCAGCAAGGATCTCGGGCGTGGCACTAAACATGCCGCCAGGGCTGCCCAGCACCAAGTTAGGCGCGTGAGTGCTGTGAATCAGGAAGGCCTTTGCCAGCGCAGGTCCGTCGATGACGGGGACGCTAGAGCCGCCTCGGGCCTGGAAGAGAGGGTGCTTCTCAAAGTGCACTCGCAGCCAGACGAACATGCCGCCCCGGGGCCAGTCAAACTCGAGCAGCCGGGTCTTGGTGATGACGTCCCAGTCGGCGTCGGGTCGCTCCGGGGTCGACTGCTTCAGCTGGAAGGCATTCTCCTCGAGGATGGTGCACATGCGGTTCATGCGGCGCTCGTACTCGCCGCGGAGGCCTTCGAGCCAGCGGACCCAGCCATCGAGGTGCCAGTCTCTGAAGGAGGGCTTGTCAGCCTCGGGGAGGGCGTTGAAGGCTTCCAAGGCCGAGGGGTGGGGGCCAAGGAGGACTTGAGCGATGAGGGCTTGGACAAAGCCGGAGGGTTGGCCGGTGCTAACTTCGGTGATTCTGTGATATCGAGTGTAAGCATGATCCGAGTCTGCGATTAATAGGTCAAAGGTGCTTACCGAGTGATACGCTCGATGATGGCAGGCTGGGCGGTAACGTAGCCCAGTCGACATCCAGGAGCAACAGTCTTGGAGAAAGTATCAAGACGGATAACGCGTCCATCGACATCAATGCTCAGATATGAGGGCGCGAGAGAATCGATAAAGTCGTAGCCAGAGCTCTTGACGGGGGTATGCGATTCAATAGTCTGGGGAGCCTCCAGGCCCCTGGACCTGGCTTCGTGGACGGCAGCGGAGGGGAATTGCAGATACCAGTAAGGATCGTCCTCGACAATAACGATATCATACTCGGAAGCCAGAGCGTAGATTTCCTTTCTCCTCTTGAGTCCCACGACACCACTTGTGGGGTTGTGTCCCATGCTGCAAAATCAGTCGTCAGAATCAGGCGGTCTTATCGGGGTTTTAAGCACTCACGTCACCGTATATAGGAAATGAGGCCGGCGGCCGTTCTGAGGATCCCAGTTCTCCAGCACATCCCGCAGACCTCCAGGTCCCTCTGCCAACATACCCTGGCGGTCCAGCTCAACGGGCACAACTTGGACTCCAAGAGGTCGAACTTGTGTGAGAACGTTCCCAAAGACAAAAGACTCGCACAGCATGCCTGGCCGTTCGGTCACAGGGTGAACCCCCGCGTACCAAGGGTCAACCAGGAGCTGGAGCACCTTGGAGAAACCGTCTGTACCACCATTGTTGAGAATCACATCGGGACCACCATGGTATGGCACGCTGGGGTAAAGGACTTGGTGGGTGAACTGCTTGACGAAGGACAGCAGAGGCGGGTAGCCCGTGGAGAGGCCATATTGAAGAGCCGTGGCGAGGTCGATCTTCTTAGTGCGGTCGGGCTCGAGGACGACCTTGGGGATAGTGATGCGTGCTGATGTCGCCTCATAGTCAGGGTCGTGCGGAGCATTTCTGTTCTTGGCGCCATTGGTCTTGCCATTGGCGTGCCCATTGGTATATTCGTTGCTCGTGCCGTTGACCGGGGCGTCGGCCAGCTGCTGCTGTACTTCGGCCGGAGTATTGGGCGAGGGCTGCCATCGTTCGGGAAGTGATACTTGTGCTTCCAGGGTATCGAACGGGAAATATTTAAAGTTGGGCATTCCTATAGGGGGTCTCGTGTCAGATTATAGAAATACAAGGACCGGGGGTAAAGGCCCAAGGTACCGGGAGCGCGCCGCTCCGTCCCGGAGGTCCCCGCTCCGAGATCCCGGGAGATTGGGTTTGGGGAAGCAATTAGTCAGGTACTCACCACCAGAGAAATTGCTGATTCCAGGGATCTGCATAAACCTGTAAAAGGCCTTGATCCTGCTCTGCTCCCTGTTTTTGGTAACTATCGAATAATGATGCGATAGGTCCTTGGGGTGAGGCAGAGCCTTGAGAGTAGCCGCCGCCTGAGCCGCGGCAGCGGCAGCAGCGGTAGTATCAATACTTGCTGAGGGAGCCATTGGGTCTCTCGATAGATTGGCGATGTTGTTCAGTTGAGATCCGTGATACGATTGTGAGCGGAAATCACGAGAGGGCGAACTCGGTTCTCTTCCCTCTTCAAGTACTACCCTGGCCTCGTCGTCTCAGCTCTCTTTGTAAATCGCATCCCCCGATGGCGGCATCGCACCAACCATTACAAATCCACACCCAACTCCCGTCATTCTAATCCACCATCACAACATCGCTGCACCATTCCCAAACCCCATATTTCCCGGGGTCGGACACTGCGCGGGATAGCCACACGACCAACCATGGCTCGAGTTTGCAGAGGCCTGTTGCAAGGTCCTTTGTCCTTTGCGCCCTATCGCCAACTCGCCCGCACCCTCACAGCTCTACCACGTAGCAGGTAGAGAAAGATGGTTTGAGAAAGCGGATATCATATCGTAACGTGTTGCGCCTAGCAAATGACGAAATAGTCTATCGTATCCCCATCACCTTCTGCTTCTAGGTAGGTGTCGTATCGCCGTACTCGAATCACAATCCATCCTTTGCCTTGTCCGAGGTTAGTTGCGACCCCGGCTCGTAGTGATATCCAATATCCTCAAGGGTCTTGGCCGTGCAACCCTGCTGCTCAAAGCGCACTTTGGCCTCGAGGTAGATGCTCCGCTGCCACATGAGCTCATCATCCCACTGCGGAGGCTCCTTGCCCGGCTGTTTTGCCGTCGCAACCCAGTCATGCAGCTCATTGATGTAGTGTCCGTCTTCATTCGGTCCAAACACATGTAATGCGTCCCCCTCCTTCTCCTCTAGCGCCTGGCTCCACGCCTCCATGACTTCTCGAGTCGGCAGTTCGAGATTGTTAGACCATACTGCCGAGAAGATGGCAGCTTGGCTCTCGCACAAGGGCCAGGGGGCCGCCTTTATGTTGAGGCCGGGGAAGACGAGTGTAGGGTGCTGGATGTAGAATAGATGCTTGTACAGTCCGTGTACGCCTCGCCCTGTGGTGGTGAGCTTGTGGCTCAGATCCTGGAGGAAAGGGAAGCCATAGAGGAAGCCGGTGCAGAAGACTATGGCGTCAATGTCGTTCTCGACTCGCCCATCCTTGAAGCGGACCCCCTTCTCCTCAACTAAAAGCTCCTCGATCTCAGCCGCTTCTTCGCACCCTGAATGAGCTAATCGGTCTGGAGCCGTAGGGTGTCGCACAGATAAGATGGCTGGCTTCCTGCACTCTTGGTTGATCTGCAGAGCAATATCGAGACCCGAAGGACCGTTACCAACAACCACCACTCTCTTGTCATTAAACGGATGGGGTGTGCGGTATTGCTTCGAGTGTGTGATTACCCCTGGATATTCGTCGTTGAACTCCCGAAGGTTCTTCATATCAGGGATAAAGGGCGTCGAGTAATGGCCATTGGCGACGACGACAGCGTCAAAGATGCTGGTGGTGATGTCGCCGTTGACTGTCGACTGTGCCTGCACCTCCCACTTATCCCGACCATCCTCCGACCTCAGGGTCACTCGATTAATCCGCTGGCAGAAGCGGATCAGGGGCCTGACATCCTCGGCGTATCTGAGAAGATAGTCGTGAATCATGGTCCGTTCAGGAAACAGCTTGGCGTCTTCGGGAAAGTCCTGAGTGGAAAACCTCATTATGGCCCGAGGGATATTGGCGTGAAGCTGTTCGTACATGGGCGACGTGAAGATTGGCGCCGCCGGAGAGCACCAGCGAATAGGCTCATCTGGAGGACAGAAGGGGTCCTCCTGGGGCACAGGGCAAGTTCCTGGGGCGAGGCCGCTGTAGTTCCAGATGCCACCGGCTTCATCTTGCTGCTCGAAGACGACAATCTGGTCAAAGGACCCCTGCGCCGTGAGATATTTGGCAGCTGCCAGACCAGCTGGGCCAGCACCAACGACGGCAATGGTCTTGACGTCGAAGGACGGCCGAGGATACGAACCCATCGTTCTTGTCTGTCTGTCTGTCTTACAAACCCGGATGGATGACGTTTTGTTGGTTGGGTAACTTGTCGAGCGACCGAGAAAACCAGTTCCTCTCTATATATGAAAGATGAGAAATCGTCCGACGATGATTGCCCTCCTCACGCACCAAAAAAAACGAGTGGGGAGTGGAACTATTTCGACATCCTCTTCACTCGCTCCTCCCCAGGCCAAGTCAGTCGCGCCTCACCAGCGGCGCCGGAGCCGAACACTAGCGGCCGACCCGCGCCAAGATAGGAAAGAGTGATTAGGTGATGCGCAGTGAAAATAGTGCCCCTCACCGCCTTCTGTTTTCGGACCGTTCCCCACGAGAGCTAGCTTGCTTCCCTTGTTTGTGCCAGAAGCTTGCCCAGAATTAATTGTAACTCAACAAACCAGCAACCTAACCAAACAAACTCAGCTCGCAACATCACAAACAACCGCGCTGCGCAATGCGCCATCGGCACTGACGACTCCCCCATCATATGACTCCAAGATCTGCCTATGCTTTAAGACCAGAAGCCGATCCTACTGTCCATGCCTCCCTTGGCCGATCCCCGCTGAACGCGCCCGACATTGCGGTTAAGCTACCATGGCCGACCGTCCACCACCAGCCGACCGCCTTCGTGACAGCGAGCTCACAGCCATCGCTTTACTCAATCCCGAAACTCCCGATACGAGTAACCGCGTTGTTGATGGCACCATCACTATCAAATGGCCGTTTAGCTTCTTAAACAAGTCCATCGCATTCCTACTAGCAGAGCGCGACTTTCGACTGCGACGCGAAAAGGGTCAAGTCCGCATCTTGTTTCACGGCGCAGCCGCAAAAGCCATCGCAGACGCTTCCCTCGGAGGGGGCGACGACATCCGCCTGAGCTTGGATGGCGTCAAATGGGAGAAGAATGAGACGCAGACGCAGGTCGCGGGCAGCACACTAGAGTGGCAGCTCGAGTTCACCAACCGTCTAACCCTAAGCATTCGCAGACCAGGTTCGGAAGAAGGAACCACCATCGACATCGATTCACCCGCCGCAGAACCCGAAGTTACCAACGGACAAGCAGAAACCCTTGCGCCAGTTGATACTGCCACGTCTAACTCCGATCCCACGATACTCACGCCGCAATCTCCCGAAGTGGCTCTCCCTGCGAAACGAAGCGCTCCCTCTACTTCACTAGATCCGCAAGAATTTGCCTCACCTGCCTTTCTTAAACGAGCTCGTGTTTCATATGGGTCCCTGTTTGAGGGTGGCTTGGATATCTTCGACGATGATGTCAGTAGAAAGACCAAGTCGAAAAAGCGAACACGGTTCAGTCTACCTGCCAATGCTTGGCGGTACAGCAGTCAATCACCCAGCCCTGAACCCGATGATCCGTCTCAAGAGGTAGACGGGGTTTCCCAAGAAGATGGTTTACCTCGACAAAACGGCCAGGTGGAAGATACACCTATGGTTACGCCGCCGCGACCGTCCATGGTCGATCAGGGATGCCAAACAGTCGATGTTGACTTCACACCCATGGCTAGTGTCCAGGTCTTGGCGGAATCACGTCCAACTTTTGGTTTCCCGCATGCAACTCCGACACCACTTCCCAGGACGAAGTCCGTTGAGGCAGACAACGCCATGCCAGATCACTCTATACAGTTTCAAGGAGATTCGGGAACCCAGCAGCATATTCATCGTGAGCCCCCTGCAGACTTGATAACCAGTCATATCGATACCGAGATCACCTTCGGCTTCACACCACACAATGTACTCTTTCCGACTGCACCAGGTCTCTTCCCTGCAGGTCATGATCATGATGCTATGCCAGAATCACCTAGTCGCGGCGCAAGAGCAGAAGAGTATCCAGCAGAATTCCTTGATGACACCCATCTTCAACCTGATAGTATGGGCCCCCATCCACATCTTCCCAGCCAGGGCTCCCACCTAAGCCCCCCGGCAGCAGATCATCAAGCTGTGTTTGATGCAGAGCCAACCCTACATCCGACATTCAGCGCCGCCATACAATCCCCACAGAATGCGTGGGCTACTGAGGTCTCTCCTGAGCCACTTTCTACGGCTATCGCTAGTACCGATGTGGAGAACCCAGTGGAAATTCTCAGTTCATCACCTCTCAGAGAGCGAGGGTCAAGTGAAGAGCTCCCTTCATCTCGCTCTAGAGAGAATCTAGATGAAAACATCACGAACCCTTCTCCTGAACCGGCACTTGAGGAACCATCAAGCGAAGTCGAGCATTACCGGGACGGTGGTGATGAGCCTGGCGATGATTACGATCTGAGGAAATATGACCGAGCACACGATGACGATGACGATGTCGAATCATCTGAAGAAGAACAGGATCTCAATGACGGTCTCGAGGCGCAAATCATGAACCCAGAAGAAGAGGAAGAGGGAGCAGATGAGGACGAAGAACTACATGAGCAGGAGGAGGAGCTGGATGAGGCGCCCGATGACTATGAGGAGACAAGGTACGAAGAACACTTTGAAGAAGAGGGTCAGGACTACGAAGGTTCTGATGATGCAGAGGGCGAGTATTACTCAGAAGAGGAGGGATCTTACGACGAGGAGGACGGGGAGGAGGAAGCGGAGGAAAGCAACGCAGAGGCTGTCCCGCCTCGTGAAGTGGCTCGCCAATCGCCTGTATTCATCAGCTTGCTCTCTGATTCTGAAGATGAGGATGAACAGGTGGCAATGCCAGAGTCCAAGCCAGAGCTCGAAGAACAACCAGAGTCTGAACAAGTTCAATCAAAGACGGAACCAGCGTCACCAGAAACGGAACCACCGCATACAAATCTGGGGGAGAACCAAGCTGAAGAGGTGGGCGACAATAGCAAATGCAGACCCGAGGGGCCATATCCGGACCGACAGTTTGTTTCGCCCCTCCCCAGCAATTCGGAAGGGAAACCAGAACAAGATCATGCTCTGGAAGCCCCAGACATGGCCAAAAACCAAGACCTTGAGAGCGCGGCTCAGGGTAATCAGATGACAGATGAAGAATCCGCACATCAAAGCCCACCGATTCAATCTACGCAACCAATGCCAGAGCAAGCATCGCACTACCCACAAGGAGAGGCAGAACCCGACGCGGCTCCGGAGGAGGCACCATCGGGTGATCTGGAAATGGATGATGCGCCTACTTTGGCGGAGGAATCGAAAGACGACGCTGAAAAAGAAGCCACCTGTCTGAACCCTTCCGAGGAATCTCGGCCTACTATGACCGAGGAACCGACAGAGGCCATGGATATTGACGAAATGCACGAGGCGTCCGGTGATAACGATCATGAGCCGACAGCAACAGCATCTCTGGAGATTGCTGACACGACTATTGTTGTCAGCGAAGAAGTCCGTGGCACGATTACAGAAAGTGCGCTGGGACCCTTGACGAGTGACAAGGTGACCCCAGTTGAAGAAAAGGTGTTTGCAGAACCACGCATTACCCCAGAAAATGGCGTCGAGCCATCGAAATCGCCAGAAGCTCCCGCAGCGGGGATGTCCCCAGCCAGGGATGGTGCGGGAGCAACCCCAGATGCTCCCGAAGAAGTCGTGGAAGTTCAGGAACCCCGGGGCGAAGAGCCTGATGACCCCCCTGACGCCACCACGCATGATGCCTCGCTGGAGGTGTCAGTCCGGCCTGAGCCGCTGCCAACGGCCGCTGCAGACCAAACGGGCAACGGTGAGGGCGCTGGAGAAGCAAACAGAGCAGACAGTGATGAGCAGCTGGCAATAGATGGCCAGATTTCTCCCCCACCAACACAAGTTTCTCATGCACAGGTATCTCAAAAGAACATAGAAGAAACATCCATGCTCTCTCAGACCGCATCCTTCATATCGACTGACGAGCACGGCGCGCATCTTCCCACTCCTGGCGAGACACAGCAGGGGGACCAAGTTGAGATGGCCGACACCTCTCCCACGGCCAAGCACGATATTCCAGCAGATGAGGATGATGTAGGCCCAGAGGATCAGATCATGGCCGAAATCTTACAGCACTCCCCCGTGCAGCAAGACACCCTCCAACATGCGAACCCTACCGAAACCTCCCCCACAATGTCACAGCCCAAATCGTCGCCCCGGACTACGCTGACCGAGGAACCCCATAATACACCATCTCGAAAGGCTCAGCGAGTGCCCGAAGCAACTGTCGCCACCAAGTCCCTGCGCAGCCGGCGCCATAGATCATCCAAATCATTTGATCAGGGCGACCTCTCGCAGCTAGATCCTAGCATTCTATTAGCTAGGGGTTCGGCTGCGCCAACGCATGGGAACCGCGATGCCAAGCACAGCAGTCCAACGGGATCAGTGCGCATCACGCGCAGTAAGGCAGAACGTGAAGACCCCAGCATTCAGTTGGCGAGAGCATCGGCCCAAGCTGAGGAACCTAAGAGCAGGGGCAAAAGGAAGGCCACTGCAGATGCTGAGAGCGTCGTGAGCGCAGATAACAGCTCGCCCGGGTCCCTAAGAGTCACTCGTCAAAGGGTAGACCATGGCGACCCCAGCATTCTGCTAGCCAAAGGGTCCAGTCCTTCAACCCGACACACACGCAGCCGTCCAACCCCCGATCACCGACGCGAGACCCCTAAGCGTGAGACTCGGTCAGCTTCTCGAAGCCTACAGCTAAGGGGAGATACTCCGGGGGCATCTTCCGCGGCACTGAAGTCGCCCTCAATTGCTGGATCGACTGCGGCCGCGGCAGAGGATGATAATGTCCGGTCTTGCAAACAGCGGCTGCTTAAGATGCTGCGAACAAGCCTGCCCGACTACCTGTCGCTTTATACGGCCAAGAACTCGCTAAACAAGACAACTGACATTCTCGCCGTGGCAACCACGACGCCGGCGCAGCCGCACCGACCGAAACACGGTCCCCGGGATTACATGCTCACCTTGATCCTCACCGACCCGTCGGTCGCCCCCACAGGAGTATGTGTGGCCCAAATATTTCGGCCGCACCAGGCCTCCTTGCCAGTCGTCCGCACCGGGGATGTGGTTCTCCTCCGGCGGGTCCAAATGCTGTCGATGAAGGGCCGGGGCGTGGGCGTCCGCGCGGGGGACGCGTCGGCGTGGGCAGTCTTTGAAAAGGACGACGAGGAGATGCTGCCGCAGATTAAAGGCCCGCCGGTAGAGCTTAACGCGGAGGAGGTCAAATATGCCGAGGGTCTGCGGCGCTGGTGGAGCCTGCAGGACGACAAGGCGATGGAGAAGATTGAGAGGGCCAGCCGGAAGGTGACCGAGGCGGGTAAAGACGACGCCAAGTGACGACGGATGGGGTACGAATTGGAGAACAGAACAGGGGTTCCGTGGGCACTGGAAACGGCTACAGCGTTTACTTTTGGCTTTTGGGGCGCAATGGGGATACAAAAACAAAGGCATATGAGTGATAATGAAGGGATCACGATAGAGAGGGGGACTGACTACCTTTCTTTAATGGAGGCGTCAAGAGGGACGCCGTTCGCCCGCTGGCTGGCTGCAGTTGTATCATATAATGCGCCATGTTTTGGCATGTATGAGTATGGGAAATCCAACGAATAGCTACGTCAACACAGTCACAGGATATCAAGTCCAACATGAGCCTACATGCCGAGGATGAGTTGAGCCCCATGCGAGCTACCCTGAGCTATGTGACATGTGGTAACCAGGCACAGTCAGAGCTATGAGCTTCAGCTTAAGCTGTGGTCTGAGCCACCTCCCGGTATCGGCGCAGTGCCATTATCATAAAGCTGCTTCCTATGACTCTTCATTGACATGCCAATGGCAACAGACTTCAAACGTGGGCGGTTGGCTGTGGCGTCACGGATAGAGTCAGAGAGACGTCTGGGGGAACGGATGCATTGTCCTCTGGCGAGTGGGTTGGAGCTAGGACAAACGGCTCAAAGAGCTTTCCCCAGCTGTCAGATGAAATCGGGTCTCGCTAGCACGGAGCCGCAGCCGCAGCGGTCCTCCTCGGTCCTTGTCCGTAGGCGGACGCGGGGGGGCATAGCAGAGTACCAGAAATACAGTCATGGCCAGAGTTGAAAGTGCCTCGGGGGTTCGGGGAGTATCCGGAGGTTGAGGATTTCGCTCGGAGAGGGAGATGAAGGCGAGCTGGTGAGTGTGAATGCGGGGAGGCCTGGTTTGCCGTTTGCAGCAACTGGCTCAGCACCGGTCGCCTTGTTAGATCTGAAGTTAAGATCAAGACACGTGAGGCGGGGAAGTTAGCTTGGGGGAGTGTGGAGAGCCCGGGGAACCGGAAAATCCAAAAACTGTTGATCTTGAGATGTAGACGAGATAATGGAGGAGGAGGAGGAGGAGGAGGAGGAGGAGCAGGCCATGCTTCGAGGCTCGAGGTACAAGGTCGATCCGTAACGGTCGATTGGGCGTATGTCTATCTGACTCACTATCTGAATATTTCATAGGACGATGAAGGATAGAGAATAGGAAGACAGGGGAGCAAATGCAGACTTGCATCACTCACACAAGATGCAGGGAAGGTCATTCCAGGAACCAGGAGTGATAAGATAACCGGTGGGCAGTTGAGAGGCGTTAAGATGCAGGCCGCGGCCCCATTGAGCGGTGGTGATTGATAGCTGCTGCTGCTGGACCGAGGCAAGCCGAGGCAATACTATTGCAAGTGAAGCCATCACCACAATCCCCCCCAAGCGAGGTTGAGCTAACGTCTCGAAAATCAAGTCCGGGGTTCGAATCCCAGGACCCAGCACCTTGTTGAGTGCCTGTGGGGAGTGAGAGGGTCGGAATCGTGAGCCGAGCCGATCCAGGTTCCAGCCACTTGTTGTTGACCCTGGGCTTGAGACAACTTTGGAGCTGCAGGCGTACCAAACAGGTCTGACAGAAGTATGAGTGCACTCTTGGTGCAGGGCTCCTCTCGAGTTGTGTGGTTTCTTTTGGAATATTCTCTTGTCATAACCAACCCCCATGACAACTTGCAGAGCTGCAACGAGAACCCTTCGGATACCAGTGGCTTATGCGGTAGGTGCAGAAGCGACAAGCCACACATGTCGGATCGTGACGGCTGGATCCATTGTTGAGCATGTCCACATCCTAGCAGAGCTGCCCAAGACTGAACCCTGGCCAGAATTGGGATTGGGTATGCGTTCTCAAGCTGCCGGCAGCGGAGTGGACGAACTACCGCGGTGACGTGCTTGCTTGCGGTAGGCCGTCGTCGGCCTGCTTTCCCTCTCAGGGCAGTAGCAATTGGACCTTGGCAGTCCTTCATTTCAGTGCTTGTGACTCGTTGGGTTGAATCCTTCACGAATAATTGGCAACACTGATGCGTGTGAGGACGCCACATCGGTGTAATCGCCGGGATACCGACACTGTATCCGCACAGGAAGCGAAGTGCGCACTGGTGAATGCACCCGGGAAGCGACCAAGCATGGCCTCGGCGAGGCGGAGAGCTGTCCTATCTCGCCGTTCAGTTGCCATTCTCGTGATGCATGTCCAGACGAAAATGTCCAGGGTAGCAGTATCTGAGGCCTCGAAACACATGACACAACTGACACAAGATGTGACACAGGAACCCGAGGCTCGTCCGGAATCCAAGTGTCAGTCAGCATGGTCTCACACACCCCGTGGCCGTGGCTTGTGTCTGGGGGCACATGTGAAGGGTGATTGTGCTGGGGGAGTCATAACGTCTCACCCACAGGTCCCCTAGATTTTGTTGACAGTTACTAGAGGCCGATCCAGTCGAGCCAACAAGATCCAAATGTGGATGGACGAATGCGGGGTGACGGTGTGGGCTCCAATGAGGGAGCTGTCTGCTGCCGACCGGGAAGTATATGGCGAAGGAGCTGGCTTGAACTTGACCTGAGCTAGAGGCAGTCATCGGGACAAGCCTCAAGCGACCAGCAAGAGGTTATCGACAGGTTAGCAGCGCGGTCAGACTACCCGTCAACAGCCCCCAATCCAAAAGAGCAGAACAAGGACGTGGTAAGCCCGTCGACAACCAGGGAACCAGGGTGGAGCATGGAGCATCAAGCTGAGGTGAAGGAGGAAAAAAGTTCAGGGTGAGCGGCCCTCGGTGGAGTCACCTCATCCTGGAGATTCCGTGGTGAGACCCGCGAGACCTTGAACCTCTAGAGGTTAGGCGTACCCGAGCACGCCCCTGGTGGTGCCTTCCCCGCCGGATCCACACCCCCACTTTTGTGCAAATGTACCCGCCTCACCTCGCTAATTGCATGGAAAGTAGCGCTCTTCCCCCCGACCCTTGCCCTGCAGCCTGGGGCACCTCTTCGGGAGGGCCTGGGCTTGGGTCCCCCCAGGGCAGGGCGCCGGGGCAGCTCCTGCCTGACCCGTAGCGCTGGCAACGGGATGCCGCTGGCGGTTGCGCTAGCATTGCATTCGCCCGGGGGCGGGCTCGGGCAAAGTCGGAAGCCTCACATCGATTCTGGAAGTCGGGAGACACTCCCTAGTTTTCGTCTGACCCAGGGAAAGCGGAGCCTTACGGTGTGCGGTGCGTGGCTTTCTCCCCCCCCGGAGAAAGTAGTGAAAGGGATGTTTTGTTGATGTGATTTTTCAGGTTCAGAGTAGGAATTAGGTGCGGACTGATTTCACCAACTGGGTAAAAGTTAAGAGATTCGCGCGAGTTCCTTCCTGTTTCGTACGAAACGATGACTGATGCCAATCAAAGTTGAGGGTCTAAAAAAAAGGCTTGGGGTTACAGAGGTGGTGGTGATATTCTCCATTGCTGGTAATGGGCAAGGCAATGCTCAAACGTTGAGAATTACGTCGTGACACATACACAACACACACCGTCTGTCTCTCATTTCCCTCCAATCTCACTCGACGGCGACCTTCGGTGACTTCGGTATGCAAGTACTCCCTACCTCGGCCGGCCGCTGTCGAGTGCCTAAAGATAGCCGTCCCCAGCAGCCCTGGGGAGGTCAATCTTGCGGGAGGGTAACCGCTGCAGGCACAAGCATGCGCGTTGCATGGGCTGGTATCAAATACCTGCTGACCGTATCTCACACCTTTCACCTCACGCAGCAGCAACAGGCGAGAGAAACAACGGTGACGCATCCCGCCATGTCATGGGCAGGCCACAACGAGCCAATAACGACCGCGGGGGCAGAGATGATGATGGGATTGGATCTCAGCAGAAGAAGCAAGCAACAGGAACGGCAGCGCATGCAGCCCTAGACTTTAGGCTGGAGAGCGCGGCGTTTGTGGAGACGATTGCTCTCCATCTGTATTTCTTTTCTTTTTTTTTTTT
>JABFFE010001941.1:0-11558 GCA_013623625.1 Fusarium setosum
GTATAAAACCTGTAGGCCAACACTATGCGATAAGATAAATATCTCACTTGGGACCTAGACTGAATCGTTCCGCCTATAGATAAGCTGTAATATTTGTGAGACGGTACGATCTGTACTGTGTGAGCCATCCGAGCGTGGCGGGTCTACACTCAGATCAGGAGTGGATGTCTTATGTTCTCAACCCAGATGCAGCCGACATCACGACCTCGTCATGTCTGCCTTGCGCCTGGATCACAGCCTGTCCGCTGATGTAATACACATCCTAGCTAATGAGATCAGGCGGTTGGATATACACAAATGCCCGTTAAATATGGCCACTGTCATCACCCCAGCAATGAGCTCTGAGGCCACGCTCACTAAGCCGCCGATCTCGGTGTTGTATCTCACAGAAAGACACCCAACGGTAGAGGAAAGAAGCATAAGACAACTTCTTGATGCACGTTGGTTTGACTGAGATCTAGCAGGCTCGTGGAAGTCTGCATGCACTGATCTTCATGACGGGCTTTGCAAGGCATTTCCCAACAGAACCCTGTCATCTATAAGGCCTGTATGGCTTGTAGACGTCAAGGGTCAGTGCCTTGTCGCAGCCACAGAAGGCTGCTCCTATATTGCCCTGAGTTATGTGTGGGGTAGTCAATCGACTTCTAACACAACTGACAGTGACCTTATCCGTCTCCAAAATGAGCGATCGCTATTGAACAAACATGTCGGGAAAATAATTAGGGACGCCATAGGTATAGTCGAGCTACCATCAGAGCAATACCTCTGGGTAGATACCCTATGCATTATTTAGGATAATAGCATATAAAAAGGGCTAGAGCTAGTAAAGATGGCGATGATTTACGCCAATACTTCCCTTGCATTATTTGCTGCTGGCGGAGAATATGCTAATAGCGGGTTATGCGGCTTCTAGGGTATATCAGACCCCAGGCATTTATATCAGACTATTCACTATCTAGACGAGAATATAAAGTTATTTACAACTCCTATTTTAGCAGCTTTACTGGCAAATCTCTTTAAGCCTAGAGACAATAATTCAATTTAGGAAAGCCGAGGATAGATATTCCAGGAGTACTTCTTTTCCAGAAGGCGGCTAGTTTTCAATGGGAACTCTATGCGTTGGGATTGTAAGTCTGCCGTCTGGCCGGAATACATTCAGCTGCCTCCAGATCTCGACTCAACCCAAGCAAGGGTCATCCCATGCAGTTTTATCATAGAACGTTCTATTCCATCCTTGAGTCTTTTCAACAATATTGTGGAGGAGTATAACAACAAAGAATTCACCTATCCAGAAGACTCTCTTCATGGCTTTGCGGGAATCTCGTTGCTGTTGAGCACCCAAGTGGGTGGTGGCTTTATATCTGGTCTCCCAATGGCTTTCTTTGATCTAGTCCTGTCATGGGAGCCTAGAGGTCAATTGACCCGTAGGGTTGCCAGGGATTTGACGAGGGCGAATGAGCTGCCCAGTTGGAGCTGGGCTGGATGGTCTGGCCGCTTTCGTTTCGGCAAAAATCACGCGCGTGACTTCATCAAAAGGCAACCTCAATGGGAACAGCGCAACATTCAAGGCACGATAAGAACTCAGTTCCAGAAACTCCACGAGGCACCAAATTCCGCCGGCACGCCAATTCGCGCCAGCATCTTTGATTGTAAAGACGCCTTGGAATCGAGACGCTGCAACTATGACAGGGGATGGTCAAAACACAGAGTTTCGGAGAGTTCAGAGCCAGATTCATGTCACCCAAGCTCCATTTGCCGTACGCACTTTTACAAGCACGAAGCGTGCCCTTCTCATGAGTTTTGGTACCCCATACCACTCATGCAGCCAGAGGAAGTGGTGCCTGCCGTGTTATCGCCGTACATATCAACTGCAAGCCAGCGGGCCTGGTTCTTCTGTGACCGAGAGCCTTGGAAGGTGTCGACCATGGTCGCGGCCTGGAGGGCGCTCTCAGACGAATGGCTTGGACGAAGCCGCCGTCGGATCGTCTGGCTTCCCAGTCTATGACCCTTGACAAGATAACTCACCGCGATGAGGTCATTCTAGGGCCCGGGGTTGAGTAGATTGTAAATGCAGTTTTTTTTTATTCTTTCTATTGGCTCCCGACCCCAACTCTCTCAGTCTTACAAAACTCTACCGTGACGCGGGATACCCTGATTCCATCGGGACCAATCGGTGAGTGCAATATTGTGTGTAGGGTACCATCAGTGTGCCGCGAACTCCCTTCTGTGCGTATGCCCGTCATCCCGATTGTGTCGCAAAGCACTGGTATGCTGGTTGGCAGATTGGCAATCGTACCACCTCGATTGGCCGTGAAGACCAACTCCCTGGCCGGAACGGAGCGTGTCTTGGATTAGTGACTGCAGGGGCCTCTGCCCGCGGAGCTACACAGGGTCCTGGGGCTCTGTTGCTGACCAAAGATGCCTGACTGGCTCGCGGAATGCCGGAACAAAATCGACCCACGACCTCATTTGGAACAAGTGCTCCGGCTTATTCTCGCGGCGTCCAGCTCCAACTTCAATTCCCGCCAACGTCGCCTGACAGCTGTTTCCACTTTTTCTATTCAAGCAGCATTATCTATCACCGCCTCCGTGATATGTGAGTTTCAGATGGAGGAAACGCCATTGAGCTGCAATGGGCTCGCCTAGACGAGATCTGAGGCGCTCGGACAATTTCAACGCCCCGAGATGCGGTAATGCAAGGAATAATAAACCAGCAGATGCGGTGCACTCAGAGTCAAAGGCAATTGGGAAACCTGCCCATGACCCCACAGCGCCCACGCCATTTGTGTCCCAGGCTGGCACGTCTTGACATCAGACTCTGACGCCCATCATACGAATCTCGCGACGACCAGATCCGCCCCTTCCACGACTGAGGACCGTGCTTTATCGTCTGACCGAGCGTCACCTCACCACTACGGAACGGAACGGACCGCCCAAAACAAGCAAGAGATTGAAATGTCAGAGAATAGGGATGCGTGCAAATTGATATGTTATAAGAGAATGTCCAATTCATCCCATCCAGACTTTCGTTCAGATCATCATCCCATCCACTTGTCTACACTACCAAGCACCAACTCAACTGTGTCCCCTTCATCGACAATAATACAACTAACAGCACCACAAACTTCACAACCTCTTACCTTCATCATGACCACCAACTCGTTCGGCGGACCTCTTCCTCGCTTTGACTTCCCGCCCCAGCCAGCTCCCGCCGTCTCTCGCATGGCTCGCGTCTCAAAGGCTCTTCCCATTGTGCTGGTCACTGCCACAATAGCTGGTAGGTCTTCTCATCTCAATCCCTACAAACACAAGTTTGCATAATAACATTGTGCTCCAGCCGTCGCCTTCAAGACCATTCGAGAAACCCAAGAATCTCGGTCGCCCATCCCTGCCTCCATGGCAATTGGACGCCCTTCGGCGGCCCTGAGCTTGGTGCCTCGAGGGCAAGGGAGTGTTGACAATCTAAACATTGACGTGGGGACGAAGCCAAATAAATAGGGCCCTTGAGAATTCAGGGAAAACCGATCGTCAAACCGTGCGCATAACCATGGAAGCAAATTTGGGATCTTATTTGCATTTCCCACCTGAGATATAGGGCCGGCTCCCATATATCTTGTCTTAATTGTATAATGACTCTTGCAATCTCGTCCCATGATCATGCATAAGAGTTGTAAACAAGTGACGTCTAATTACATCTATCTATCATGCTTATTATCCAGCTTCCACAGCAACAAAGAACACAGTATCTTAACACATCATAGCATCATAACCAATGCCAACACAGTTGCCTAATGTCTAATTACATCAATATCAAGATAGAGCACTACGGGACAGAAATTCCCCCAGGACATTATTTACAGGGTATATTTGCATCGTCTCAGCTATTTGATCAGCGCAACCCTGGTCAACGTTCTACATTGCGACCCAGGCAAGCAAGATTGGAGATAAGCTCGAATCGAGTACTGACAATTATCTGATGTACTCCTAGATAAAAATAGCCCTGACCCATCCTCGCATATTGCCTAGATGAGTCTAGTAAAACAGGTTGATGGTCGCATTTTGACTTGAGTTTTAAATCACAAGAATCTTCATATCATCTCAAGCACATCACCAACGGGCCATAATCAGGTAAACACTTTTAGGTGCATCAATAAGTTGCAGATAGTGCCATTCCAGAAGTTCATTCCAGCCTCCGTCAACTCCATCCAATTAAAGTCCAATTCCTACCATTTGTACAGGTTATCCTCATCTAGCTCATTGCCGGTGCCAAAGACAGGGATCCTATAGACTCGGCACATACTAATTAACGTCTTTTACTACTTTAAAATTATACAGCATCTCCCCTTTGTTTTCTAGGAGCTCGCCGATAGGCAATATAGACAACCACATACGTATCCTCATTCACACCTCATTACGCGGATCTGGTCGACCAAACATAGACCGAGACAGCCTTTAACGCAATAATACTAGGCATGACTGATCGCTGGCAGCACGCATTTCATACTTTTATATCATTACTGCGGACTCACAGATGATTATTCGGGCCATATTCCAATAAAGAGGCTATGAGGCAAGATGAGCTACCAGAATCGGTACCGCTTAGAGCTTTTCTCCAATGAGTTCTTGCATAAAGAAATCGGTGACAACTCACATGGACAAAGATCACAACCTAACCGACTGATTTAGCACCAGAGCTACGACGCATGTTGACGATAAGTCCTCCATCGGAGAAGACGCTCAACTTCATCAAGTCCAGATGGTCAAGAAGAGTCACTCGTGAGATTTCTACTTTCTACCAAGCACCCCTGCCAGCCAAGGATCTCGGAAGTTGCCAAACCGCTCGTCATGGGGGCCTGATGGCGGACTATCGACGTCAGATTATATTCCGAAATAAAATGTATTATGGCATAGTCCCTAAAAGAGTAATTGTGGCTGTCTCTAAATCAGTCATCGGTCAAGCTAGGGTTTTAGGTGTTGGGAATTAATCGGCGAGTTGTGTAGCTATGGGAATAACAACGGCGATTTCTTTATCTCTATGAGTAAATCAGCCATCAACAATACAATGAACTTGTCTTTTTTCATTCATCACGGTGTTGAGTTCAGCGGTCTTTTGCCTGCCTCACTTTGCCAGTCTGCCAGTAGGAAAGCATGATTGCCGCGTAGCATCAGGGCGTGAAACATAATGATCTAGTCGCCCCTACAACGGCGTGTAAATAAGAACATTGTCACTATGGTTTCTTGGTTCTGTTCTTACGGTTCTTACGACTCCTAGTGGATGCGATCTCTTTGAGTGCCAGGGAGCTCGTGGGGCGAGTTTAAACCAATAAAGAATCAACGATAAAGATGGGCCCGATAAGAGACCTCTGACGTAACAAAGGCACTTACGGCGCTGGTGTACCTTGGCTATAGACGAAGTATCTTGAGTTGCTGGAAAGTTGTGTGCCCTACACGCTCCCTCGCACTCAAAGAGATACTACCCTACAGGGCTGAGGCGTAGAGTTGTGATGCAGTAAGATAGCCGCAATCGGCTATTAGCTTAATCTCAAAGCCAGGTGCATTGATGCCATTCATTAGCTTCAACTTTCAAGCCCCGAAATTGTTCCGGCCAATGTCTCGGTCGGTGGATAAATTCGACTGGCAGGATTTGCTCTCCGACTCAACCGCAACTGTGCAATCCTCATCTTCGCTTGGAAGGGCCCGACCCGCCGCAATGGGATCATGAAACCCTTGGAAGTGGAGAAGCTGCATTATTTTGAGGGTTAGGAGGTGATGGAATATGGTCGGACCCTGCAAGCAACAAGGACTTCTCAAAGACGCCAGCACCGTGGAAATGCCACTAATAATGCCTAAGCAACAGACTCGACAACGGACCGGGACACGGCCTCACAATCATCCGGCACTAAAATCCAGACTCGTGATGCTAATCTTTTTTGGCACATCCATAACATCATGAGGCTTCATTCGGTAAAATGGCATCAGCATCAAGACTGTTGCTGATTGTGCTCGTGTGCCTCCTCTTCGCTGGGCGCGCGTCTGCCTTTGGAGCCGGAGAGGTGGCTGGCACTAGCGAATTCAATGGCTACGTGTGGCGGCACGGCGACATCGTCGAGGCACTTCGGTACCTTCCGGCCAGTTTCGTCACACATCACCGCTTCTCGACCCTCGAACGACGACAAATCTACTTTGGAAACTGGCTTCGCGACTTTTCCCAAATCATCGACACGACAGGCCTCGAAAACGTGCCCGAGCCGGTGCTTCGGGCCATTGTGAGCATCTTGGGCTTTCTGGAATTTGGCTTCGCGACCGACGAGTTTGAGGTGACGCGCGAACGCCTGGGATGTTATACTCACGTGGAGCACATTGACAACCCCAAGGGCTATCCAGACGATGCCAAGGAGATTGATGAGAGGCTGAGAGGGCCGTTGGATCAGCGGGAACTGGAGTTTGACCCCAAGACGGGCATGAAGAATTACATTGCCAACTCAGGCAAGGGCTGGGACACGTCTGCCGATTACGTGACGAGACAACTGCGTGAGTGCATCAGGCTCGGACGCGAAAAGGATCCAAAGTCTAAGAAGGAGGCCTTTATCCACCTCGGCGCTGCGCTGCACACACTCGAGGACTTCTCGGCGCACAGCAACTTCACTGAACTCTGTCTGTATGAGCTTGGCGAGCACGATGTCTTTGCATTTGTCGGTGATGCATGCCGTGTCAAAACACCGGGATGGAGAGGCCGAATGGTACCACCCATTGTGACTGGGACCTTTGGGATGCTCGACATCTTCCACAGCCTCCTGGGCGAGGCTGATGACATGGCTGTGCTGCAGTGCAAGGGATCACTCCAGAACCTGGAAAATGTACGAAAACACGCCACCGTGTTGCACATATGGCTGACCTACCGCAGGAGATGAATATCGGAGAAATCGCATTCCAGCATCTGTACGACTTGCTCAAGGCTGCCATCCAAGCATTGGGCAAATTGGCGTCCAATGCTACGATCAGTGACCCCATTCTCAAACAGCTAGAAACTGTCGGAGTGCTTTTCCAAAAAGCCGAGGAATCTGCCAAGGCAGGCAATGAAAGCCTGACTGCCGAGAGTAGTCTTGACGCCAACCGACTCTGGCAGACGATTGAGCCAATCTTTTACCTCCACGATCGCATCAAGAAATGGGTACAAGAATGGACTGAGCAACACGACGCTGAACCGCTTTCAGAAGAGTCAAGCACACAACTGGGCAAGTACACGGACCAACTCGTCTTCAAGTACCTCTCCCTCATGATTGAGAGCTCCATCATGCAGTTGCGCAACGCTCTGAAGGCTGCCAAAGAACGTGTCGACGCGGAAGCCGCAAAGTCGACGTCGGCCGAGGTCTATCAGGACGGCGATGGGTCCGACCCCAGCCACTCGGACATTTCCAAAGACCACTTCAGCAACGTTCTCAACCAGCCAGCCGGCCTCGTGTCCACAGTCACCACCAACTGGACGACACAGCAAGTTGTCAAGTGCTGGGACGACCCTTTTAGAGATGAAGAAGAAACCATTCGCCAGATTTTGACCATTATGCATCACCCCGCGTTCCCCGGTCGTAAGAAGACGCCAATCCAGAAATACATGTTCGACTCGGTGCAGGAGTGGTGGCATCACAATACAGCCCAAGAAAAGAACAAGCTCCGCGGGATGCTGACAAAAGAGAGTGTCAGAGGCCGCCAACACGAGAATCATACACTGACGTTGAAGGACCTGGAGGGCAAGAAGAAAGGCGTTGCTGTGTTTCCAGGCTCGAGGCCCAAGCTCAGACAGAAGCAGGCGAAGCCGTCGCCGTTGACGTGGGTTATCACTGCAGCCAAAAGCGACGCCAAATGGATGTTTGGCGCTGTTAAAAGAGGTGCAAGGGACCCTGTTGCGGCTATTTCTTTCATCGGAAGTGGCTTATATATACTTATTGCTCAGATCATTTTGTGCTTGGCATTTTTGGCAGATCGACTAAATCGTAATAAACGCTGACGAGATGACTTAAGATGGCGATAAACGAATCCAGGACTGCAGGTTTAGCTTGAGTTTATAAGGAATAGAAAGCGGCACTCATAATGCGCGAAGTATACGTTCAAGTCATTTCCTCCACTGTTAAAATCCATGTAGTATTCGCTTCCTTGCACGTCGACCGAATCATCATTGGCCCAGCGGTTGGGTCCCTTCTGATGTTCTGCCGTCCCTGACCGCCTTGGTGTTGTCATGGTCGTGACATCTCTTAAACACGCGATTCTAGGAACTTAACACGTACGCAACACGAGTATCTTATTATCCCTCCAGCATTATATTCCAGTAATAATCACAACCCAGTTTGAATCTCAGTCATTAGATACGTAATATCTTCCAAGAAATACCTTCTCCGATTCTCCGAGGATATTTTATTGATTCCGACATGGAGCCTACGCCCATCGAAACCTTACTGTCATCGTGGCAAACCTCAGAGCTTGAGACCGCTGTTCAGGACCCACTAATTCCGATACAAGAACCAAGCTTGGCTTTCTGGCCCTTGCAGAGGATTAAACGCCACTTTGAGACGCCAAATCCGGGTCATGAGATTGTGTGTCCTTGTCTACCCACAACCCGCCTGCCCTCATTCTCCCTCTGCCTGAATTATCAAAGACAAAACGGGGCGGAATTGAAACGGCTTGCTGCCGAGGACCCGTATTTCTTGGGCCGTTTAGTACTCGGCCAAAAGTCGGCAGTACTGCTCAACATTCAGTGCAAATTCGATACCTACATTGAGATACAACAAGGTACCGTACTTGTACTATACTCAATGAATTCAGGGGGGGGCCAGGCAACCCATGGAAGTCCAGAAATCACAAGAGGCGACAAGTCTAAACATCGCTATGTGAGTCTTAGGGCGGGACAGAAAATGATCCTGCCATTGGCTTCAATTTCAATATTTTCGCTTTACTTCATCGAGGATACCTTACTCGCAACTGGGTGTATTGTTCCGCTCCCGCATGGACCACGATCAATCTCCCGCGGCTTGTGCACCGTTTGTCAAGATATCCCGTTCGATAAACTGGACTTTGAAGAAGCTGCAGGGCATCCCCACCAACCGAGCATTCCGGATCTACTCGCCTCGAGCGAGACATGTGGATTGTGCGTGCTCATTCTTAAGGCCATTATCAGGATCGAAACGGACAGTGAGGAGACCGACTACCCTATCATGCCGGAATTGATAAAAGAATTAAACGACAAGCCCGACAAGATAATCGGGGGGCCTCATGATTCCGGCAAAGGAAGATTCGCAACACGGCAGCAGCTTTTCAAGAATAAGGATCTCTACATTGGCATTGTGGCTATGAGAAGTCCACTAGCTCACCACTCTAAGGAGACAAATAAGGAGCCCCAGAATTATTCTAAGATGAGTTCTTCCTCTTGGATACTTAATAACAACGAGACGAGGCCTTGGTTATATGGGAATTACTGGACTTTGGCCGGAGTTGTGAATTGTCCACGTCAACTGATTGGATTGGGAGTTCGGTTGAGCCGGGGCCCTGAGGTAAAGATGACGCACGGCATTCAGCCAACAGCACGATTTCTCTATCGCGGTAGCGAAATAAGGATCCTTGCCGAGCCAGGTAGGTAATGCGACTCTCAAAATCTTCTGCAAACTAATTGATCATTCTTATCTATATAGATACTCCGCTATTTCGTACTATCCCAGGCAGGTTACTATATCAGCGTCACAACAATGTGGTGCCTGCCATCGAAATGATCAAAACTTTACTTGTTCGTTGCTCCGAGACACACAATTGTGTATTGCCTGAAACGGATCTTCCTACAAGGGTTCTCGACCTACGTGGACATGTGAAGCTACTAGCGACTGGCAGGATGCGAGGTCGATATATTGCTCTTAGCCACTGCTGGGGTGCATCACAGCCACTTCGGTCTACTTCAAGTACCCTCCTACAACATCAACAAGGTATTTCCATAGGTACTTTACCATTGACATTCCAACATGCAGTGCTTATCTGCCTGGAACTTGGTATCTAGTATCTTTGGATTGACTCGCTTTGCATAATTCAAGACGATCCTGCAGACTGGGAAGTCGAAGCAGATAGGATGGATCAAGTGTATGCAAATGCATGGTTGACGATTGCGGCATCTTCTTCAACAGGATCCGATTCTGGCTGCTTCACATGTGAGCAGCCCCCACAGGCGTATATTTCGCATGAGAGCCGTTCAACAGGAATGAACGAATTACGCTCCCCGGCCGTACAACTCCCATTTCCTGTCGAGGGCTCATCAAAGGCTTCTGTTTACGCCTGCATGGAATGGATGCCTCCTTCGTTCGGAAAGTACCCACCTCTTTATCAAATTGGAAGTTTTGGGGCCTATATCGATCCTATTGGAGAAGAGCCTCTGAATCAGCGGGGTTGGACACTCCAAGAACGTTTCTTGTCGCCACGTATTGTGCACTTTACAACTGGTCAGGTCTTTTATCAATGTGGCCCTGATATATTGGCAGAAGACGGAGCTCGATTCGCGAATGTCATGTCTAAATCGGCCGTCATCAACCGTCACAAAAGCCCTGATGAAATAGATCCGGCGATGATGCCAGTTGAGAACAGCGAAGAATCTAGTCGATGCTTGGGAGGATGGAACTTTCTAGTTGCATCGTATAGCAGGCGTCAGCTGTCTTTCGAGACGGACAAGTTATCAGCAATTGCTGGCATGGCTCGATGGCTCCAGCAAGAGACAGGTGAAACGTACCTTTGCGGGCTCTGGAAAGAACATATCCGTCAAGACCTTCTTTGGAGAAGATACCCATATGAAGAGAGGCTCCCCTTGTGGACAGATCAATCGAAACGACACCAGTCTGGGCCTCAGAAACCATTACTCCCATTCAAAAAGCCTACAGCATACCGTGCTCCGACTTGGTCTTGGGCATCAGTTGACGGATCAGTCAAGTTTGAGGTGTTGACGGTCTCGATTTGCAGTTACTTCTGTGATTCATCCCTCGAATACTGCAGCGACAGTCAGTTCGGGAGGGTACGGTCGGGTTGGCTAAAAATCAAGGTAAGCTTCTTCACGCAGATATAGCTTTGCGCTTGATCATCACTCACAGCTCAACAGGCACCCATTTTCGAAGTTCGAGCGTCTGAGTCGCTATCTAAGGCTTCCCCAAAGACTGCTATTGAAATCGTGCTGAAGAGTCAGACTTACCAAGGTCATGCGTTCTTTGATTTTGAACCTAAGCTTCCGTGTCTGGCAGCGTTTATCTGCAAGACTAATGCGTTGCTTCTAGAAAGAGTAGCGTTTAAACCTAGTACTTTTAGGAGGATTAGTCTTGCTCAGCTAGGCAAAGTTGAAGGTCTGGGAGTTAGCATTTATGAGAATGACAATGTCACGGCCATGATATATGCTAGGCGGGAATAACTAGTAGAATTACCTAACTAAGCAAAGAGACTAAATTCTACTTAACCTAGTCTTAAGACTAAATAGTAAAAATATTAGTCTTACCCTAGACTAAGCCTTAATAATATTAGTCTTAAGGACTAACCTAAGTATATAA
>JABFFE010001945.1:0-13443 GCA_013623625.1 Fusarium setosum
TTTTCTAAGATTTAATTTGCCCTTTTTTTTAATATAGGCGAATTTTTAATAAGTCCTACGCTTCCTACCTCGACTAGAGTGCTAACTCATGGCCCTAGGCTGTGCGCCGATATCTAGTCGATTATAGCTAGATCATATACTGCAAGCAGACAATCGATGATTACTATTATAACTCTGCCACCTTCAGGTCAGAGGAAACACGATGGTAAAAGAACACGGTAACAATCAATGATTAAAATCTTGTTGATCGATCGCTGTCCATGTTATTGTTTTCATTCGATCCCCGACCCATTTGTAAATAACGACCCTCTATTTGTAACACCGATATGCAACTTGCACAACACCTTCCCATCCAATTTCATCGTGTGCTGAAAGACCTATTGTTAGGGGATGCTTCTCGGAATGCTGGGAAATGCCATTTCGAAGGCTGGCCGCTTCCTCCTGGCTGCTCTTCGAATCTCGCTGCTCCAATACTTGCGCTAATCGAAGCATCGATCGCTCCAGAAGACCCGGTTGCGTCTGAGAGGGCATCGTGAAGATGCTGATCGCCTGTCGGAAGTAGTTCTCAGCCTGTTCGAGGTCCCCAAAATGATTCCGGATGAACCCTAAATGGTGTAGGCAAACACCCACAAGCCTTGCCCGTTCTCCCAAAATGTCAACCCGAATGGAACGACTCTTCTGCATGAGACTTTCAGCTTCATTCCAGCGATTTTGCTTCATCCTTAGAGACGCAAGTGCAAACAGAGTCTCAGCAACAAAGAAGTTGTCCGTTTTGAAGTTTTTATGATGCTTCATTGCCCTCTGGATCCATTCTTCGGCCTCTTCCAGACGATCCAGGTACAACATACTCTTCCCCATGCACGAATAGGCACCCTCTAGTAAGTCATCTGATGGCTCCAAGCTTTTTTCATGGACCTCAATAGCCTTCCGATAATATTCTTGGGCTCTGACGTAGTCGCCCTGGTCAATGAAAACATGGCCGAGATTGGAATAAGAGTTGCCCATCTCTGGATCACCAGGGGACAGGCACTTCTCTCTGATACTTAGTGCCTTCATAGCATACGCCAGAGACTCGTCTGGCTTATTTTGCGAGTCGAAGATAACGCCAAGGTTGTTGTAAAATAGGGCTGTTAAAGCGTTTGGCTCTTGTCCGAATTCATTGTGACAAATGATTTCGCCAGTCTCGAAAAACTCCTTTCCATTTTCCCATTTACCTGTCTCGTATAAGAACCATCCAGCATTCGCAACTAGTTGCGCAAACTCCTTTCGTCGCTTCGGCATGGATCGTGACTTTGGCTTTGACCTGCCTCTGGGGAGAAAAAAATGTCTGAAATGGTTCTCTAGACTGACCACGTGAGGGGTCAATCCTCGGCACTCTTCAAAATCATTCGACATGGACTCTCCGTTGGTTTGATGAGGATAAACCCGGGAGATGCAGGTAACCGCATCGTCAAATGCTCTCCAGAGATCATCTCTTTCGAGGAGCTCCGAGATCCAAGCCTCTTGTACCAATCGGTGAACCGAGACCCACTGTTGTTCTTTGTCTGCGAGGGCCCTTTTCCGCAAATCAATCAGCCCACTCCAGTAAACTGATCTGTCTTTCAGGGCCGGCACTGCTGTGGCAGACTCGTCGTCGGCGTATCCAGTTAAGATGCTTTCATCGGCCTTGTCAGGGTCAAGTAATGCGAGGATCTGTAGGAGGGCACCGCTGGCCTGGCCGTGCAATGGCTTTAGAGACATTGACCAGCAGGTAGCCAGGGAAAGGTTGTACTCACCCAGCACGGCTTGCTGATCATAGATCCCTGACGGTATAAACATCTTCTCTCGATTTCGACGGAAGTCAGCGAGAAATTCTCCAAGAGAGCTGCCACCGTAGTCGATATAAGCCGACATTGTTGTAAGCGCAAGAGGATGCCCCCCCAATTCCTTTGAGATTTCAGCTGCCAGGCGTTTGTTGACAGGATCCTCCTTATCCTCCTCACTAAATCCAGAAAGTTGCTTCAAGATGAAATCACCCCCATCAGCGTCTTTGAGAGGGCGTAATTTCAAGCTCGATGCCATCAGTCGACTTGACTGCAGATTGCGGGACGTCGAGATTATAGATCCTTGCCCCAGACTTGGCAGATATCGACTCAAGAGATTTGGGTCATCAGCGTTGTCGAAAACAAGAAGCCATCCTTCGTTGTTGCTGAACCAATCTTTCATAGCCTGCAAGCATTTTTCGTCATCGTTGACGGAAGCCTCAACCTGCCCCAGTTCGATCGCGAGATCGCGATATGTGCTAGATAGCTTCAATTTGTCCTCGGCGTGTATCCAGAACGCACGAGAATATCCTGAACACGTGTGAACGTATTTCAGCGCCAACTGGGTCTTTCCTACACCGCCTAGCCCGTGAATTGCACAAGACCGTCCTTTAGAGGTCATGGCTCGTCGTAGAGTCTCAAGCTCGGCATCTGTACCTGATTAATAGACCGCTTAGCACGAGAATGGAAAGGCTTGTATGCACCTCGATCAAAGTATAAATGCTCCGCAAAGTATGGGGACCGCCAGATCACGCACTTTGACCGCGCGGAATCCGCTTGCGTAGATTTCGAAGGTCTTTCTGCCATTTCCGCATCATTGACCTCAGAATCAGAATGTCTGCGTTTCTTATCTTTGAAGATTGAGATTACTATGGGGATTCTAACGGGGTTCTAGTGGTAGTTACCCGTTGCGTAGTTCACCTCACTCCGTAACTGGCGGTAAAAAGTTTGGAATTCAGATGACTCTGTATCCTCGAAGCGGCAAATGGTCTTGTGATCCGCAGTAACAGCGATTCTGTTGACCTCTGTTGGAACTTCCATCAATGCAGAGAATTTACGAACAATCTAAGAGCACATGCCTGTCAGTATTGTGGCTAAATGCAATGTTGGGCTGTAAACTCACGATTCCCAATTGTCCCATAGGTTGTTTTTCGAAAAAACTGATGATTCGGTAGCGACTGCAAATGTCTACAAATGCATGGTTGTAGTCCTCTAGTACCGATGAGAATGCCTCCAGCTCTTTTGTTGCATTGGTCGCTTGACGACCTGACATAACACTGAACAAACGCGCTGCTATGTCCATCCACATGGCTTTGTCAGTTCCTCTATGGGGAGTGCCCATAAAAATTATGGATTTACACTCGTCACTCAGCTCTGTGTGAGCCGACCTGGTCGCGGCAACACTGAGGGCCTGAGACATTCGGCACATTAGCAATTTAGCACGATCGAAAGATAAAGGATAGGCACCTACACGTTTCACAACAATCCCACCCATACTATGACAGACAAAGATGAGTGGTCTTTTCGCAACCTTGATGAAGGAGTTAGCGTGTACACCAGACGTTGAGAACCACAGGATGCGGAGCTCAGGCGGTACAACTTACTATGCCAGGTCTTTCGGCAGTAAGATCGGCAAGAAGGTTGTCGGCGAACTCTGCGATTCGACCTTCGACAGCATTGTGGATCGTGTTTGCGTTGTAGCCGAAGGTCATTATGCGAGCTGTGGGGAAGGAAGTAGACAGGAGCTCTTTCGGCCATAAGCAACCCTTGGAAGAAGTCCAGGATTGTCTTCGATCGCCGTTGAGGCCATGGACAAAGACAATGCTGTTTCAGACCTTGCATTAGCAAGTAATCACTTAGTGCCGTAGTGGTCTTGGGTCAATGTTGGGGCCTGGTGAGACATACTCAACATTGACGTTGAAGCAACTTGGCTTGTCGTCGTAGCCTTCAGGGCTCAACGTGAGGATGCCAAATTCGCGAGACATGGCTGGATTCTTGCCAACTTGCGATTGGTCAGGGCCAGTACTCGGAATTCAGACCTGTGTATCACTGTGTTGCTGGCAGTGTCGAGTTGGCCACATGTACAAGACCGGACAGACCTCGGGCGGCAAGGTTTATATACCATCTACCTAAGGTTGAAGACTTCAGAGCCGGTGAGAGGCTCTGATGGGGGAACAGACTCAGTACCTCTCTACCGTAGGAAATTACGCGCTATTGCCTCTCCGAATTTGTCTCCCACGCATTCCGCACTGTGGCTTCGGCAACTTTCAAGTCTTATCACTCTGCAGGGGTGGATAAGATGGGCTGTGAGCCTGTGATCAGATGGGGCAAATCGTCAGGCTTCGTGGGAAGGCAGACTTGACCCCAGCAAGCCACAACTTGGCAGTTTCGCCCGGCCAGTATTTGGGGGCTTGTGGTCTGAGACAGCAATCACGACATGCAGCAGGGTGGGACACAAGGGTGCATGTGCCGTCCCGCTGCTTTTACCACAGGCGGTAATTGGACAGCACAGCCTGATTCTCAGTCAAGAGTCGGGCATCCTTCCCCGCACCATCAGGCTGCCCAGCTTTGCCCCATCATCTTCATTTTCAAGGCGGGACTCGGGCCTTCCTTTTTCTGGGCGCTCTTGTCGACTTTGTTGCAAGCGACAGTGACCACCCTCTCTGAGCCTTGGTGTATGGACCGGCTTCGACCTGTACAACGACCGATTGCGTGGATAATCCCAGCCTTTCTCACCACTTTTTCGTGTTTCTTGTGGAAACAGTCCGTAAGGATGAGTACCGCCATCATTCCGGGTGAGCCTTCCCGTCCCAATGTTGAGACTGTTGGCCTGGAGAACATCATTTCGGGCCTGGAAAAGGGCGATTTCACCAGTCGAGATCTGGTAGACGTGAGATAATTCAACTTCGTCGAAGTGTGTGTCCGACCTAATGCTGCTTCAGACTTATCTGGACCGGATCGATCGAATCAATGGTCAGGTCCGCGCTGTTGCCTGTATCAATCCAGATGCTCGAGACATCGCTATTCAGAGAGACCAGGAACGGTCAGCTGGTAACATTCTTGGGTCAGTCATCGCTTTTGGAAGCATACCAAAATACTTTGAATGAGTATTGACACTAATAAAGCAAGCTACACGGTGTACCACTCCTAATCAAAGACACGATCGTGACTCAGGATAATATGGACACTACAGGTGGAGCACCTTTCTTTTTCCCCCTTTGGGTGAAATTTCACCATGGCTGACTTGATTCAGGCGGCTCATATGCTTTGGTCGGCGCGAAGTATGCCAAAGAGGCATCATCTGTCGCCCGACTTCGTGCTGCCGGAGCAATTATCCTTGGGAAGGCAAATCTGAGTCAGTGGGGCATGGCTAGGTCACCGAAATGTGCCAGCGGTTGGACTGCTATCTTTGGACAAGCTTTGGGGGGCTTTCACGATCAGCAAGACCCCCAAGGCTCTTCTTCTGGCAGCGCAATCGCTCTTTCGCTGAACATGGCGAGCGCCGCTATTGGCGGTGAGGTGAGGTGGCCGCTCAAGAGGCTACGAAAAGAAAACTAATTATCACAGACTTGCGGTAGCATCCTTTACCCTGCTCAGCGCAATGGAATTATTGGTCTAAAGCCAACAGTCGGGCTTACCTCCCGATCTGGAACCATTCCCATCAACCCGGAGCAAGACTCGATTGGTCCGTTGACTCGATGTGTTAAAGACAGCGCCATTGTCCTCCAGGTTTTGGCAGGTAAGGCGCTTGAATCAACCTTACTCTACTTTTACTGAAGAGATTGGCTCTCCAGGGAAAGACGAGAGTGATCCCGCCACGAAGGACATCCCATTTGGCGATGATTTCCCGGACTACGTATCAGCATGCCAGAAGTCTGGCCTGCAGGGCGTACGAATTGCAGTGAGCACTTCCAAGGCTTCATAAATATTTCTGAAAGATTCTTACACTTCTAGGTTCCCCAAGTCGTGTACAAAGTCGCAGACTCGGACCCAGAGGTGGGCAAGGCATTTCGCACAGCAGTGGCAAAGATCCAATCCCTTGGCGCCACAGTGATAGACAACGTGGACTTTGAGAAATGGAAACCAAGCGCGGGCTTGCGTGAGGACCTCTTCGGGGATGTGATGCTTCGTGAAGGTATGGCGCTTTGAAAACGGCCGTGTCAGGTAGCTAACATCAGACTCAGCCTACCAGAACTTTTTCAAAGCGTTGAAAGTCAACCCTCACGGTGTCAACAATGTGTCTGACCTAATTGAGTTCATCAAGAATGAGCCTCGAGAAAGATACGAAGACTTTGGCGCTGAATGGTTTGAGAATGCTAGGGATGCTCCCGGGGACTCCAACTCTGAAGAGTTTCTCGCCAGTAAGAAGAAGATGGAAGGCTTTGGCGCTGATGTCACTCGCCTTCTTGACGACAGCAATTGCGATGTGCTTCTTGCCACATCATCTACAGACCTGCCTCTTGACCTTGGAAGGGTACCTGGGATTTCCGTCCCTCTCGGCTTCTATTCTAAGGACCGACCAATTGTGCGGAACTCGAAAGGGCTGGTAACAAAGGGTCCGAACATTCCGTATGGCTGCTTTCCCAAGACTCCTTACAATCAGTTGCTGATGTTCCACCTAGCTTTGCACTCACTTTCGCCGGCCGTAGATTCAGCGAAGAAAAGTTGCTTGCTTGTGCGTATGCATTTGAGCAGGCTACCCAAGTTGTTTCACGCAATGAGGAACACCTCGTCGTGAAGGGGTTGGGCAAGGATACCAATGGTGTAGGAAAGGAAGTGGAAGGCGTCTTGCCAGCAGAGGACCTGAAGATGCAGAACGGACTGTTGGAGGAGAAAACTTCGGAGAATGTCAAGCTCTAAATTAGCTAGCACCCTGATATTTCATTGTGTTGTTTCTCTGACTTCACACCCCATTAAGAATTCAGAATGCATAATTAAGCTAAATGAGGCTGGGAAGCAGCAAGACACACACCATCATGGAAACTTTGAAACCGTTTGCGTGACATTGATCGTGTGGTCGGCTGAACATCTTGTGTATTGACGTAGAATGACGCTATCTACAAACCTCTTTCTGCCCAGCTCTGAACCAACCCTTCCCTTGTCGCTGGGTACTCTTTCAACACGACAGAGTCGCCGTTGAGAAATGTGTTGGCTTGGATGTACTGGATACGAGGTGGCTCAATTTGCATCACAATGGGCCGATATCCCGCAAACGTCTCATCCACCTGGCTGTACTGATCAAAAAATTTCACTCCTTCCGATGAATTTGCAGTGGATTTGTAGACCTGCAGTTGGAGCAGAAACTCTGATAGAGCCGGGACAGCATGACTCTTAATCTTGGTGCGATCCAAGAGGATGCGAAGATCATTGTCCTCCTTGACAACCTGCAAGACACCGGGTCCAGATGCCATCAGGACCTTCAAGAGCGCGAACTTGCCCTGTGATACGTGAGCAGCTTTTCAACAGAACCAATTGCACAGAGTGACTTACTCTTCTATGAGATTGACCCCAGGTCTTCATCGGGTTTGTCAGCATAGAGGAATCTACAAAAGTGTTGTCAAGGTGTTAGGGTAAAACGAACCATGGTGTCAGGATTCCATCGCGACAGCCCCTTGAGTGTGCCGTAGATGAAGTTCAGATAACCAGCATACATGACTAGATGGCTGTAAGTTGGCACAGAACACCTACGTCAAGGGTGATTAACTCACTGTCTTCAGCCACATGCTCAGATTTCTCGGTATAACCAAAAATCTCCAACACCTTCTCGTTGGTAAGCAGCAAGAGACCCACACCATCAGCACGACATTCTTCAATCGCGTTGGCATGTGGTCCGAATACACTGGACCATGTCTCTCCGGGCCGATACCACGAGCTTACAGGCTGGCCAGTGAGCGGGTTGATGGGAGGATTCGCGCCGTCGAAATTGAACTCTCCTGGGCTGCTCTCGACGAGCAATCTTCCGGAGCCATGCCCCAATAGCTCATGGCAGGCCACCATGACCTCAAAGGCCCTCTCTCGATGCTTGCGCAGGAAATTTAGCTCGCTCTCTTGAACAAATGGGATCTTCTCGTTGGGTGGATTGGCGTTGTTGACGTTCCCAAACTCAAGATTCTTGGATCCAATGTTCTGGCAGATATCTTCAAACTAGACCTTATCCTTAGCCACCGCGTATTGTCCTCCCAGAGCCGGAAATAATGTGGATAACTCACGTTGGGGAGATTGAGGCCTGCTGGGCTTTCTGACTTGACAAATCCCAAAGCTGGGCTAGTGTCAGTGAGAATGTCCCTAATACAGAGGGGTAACTTGGGACTTACTATCTAAGCTCGTAAAGTCTGGCTTCACGAACACCGAGCATTCGAAATCGCTCATCTTCCCATCTCTTTGCTTCTCATTCCACGGAAGAACTGCTAGAAACTCGGAGGAACGTTCCACGAGCTCAGTGAACTTGCGGCTTTGTTCTTTGTTCACGACTGCGACAATGCCTTCCCAAGAGCCTCGTGCTCCATGAGGATCCTGGTACGTTTCAATGAAGCCAATCACTGTCTCAACAGCTGGAGACCGATCTTGAACCCATTGAGACTGGGCTGTCTTGAAGTGCTCATGATTTCCAGTCTGGAAGGCATCAATAAGCGCAGTGATCATGCGCTTTTGAGTTTCATTCTTGGCATGATCCATAGCGTTATGGAGCTCGCCAACAACCTTCTCCAATGATTCTGCAAAGTCTCCCGTCTTCACTGAAAGTTTGGGGCTTCCAGGAAGGTCAAGTTGGACCGGATCGTTAAGAGGTGGCATCCATCCAGACTGAGCTGAAGCGAGATGTAGGGTGAATGAATCTGGGCCTGAAGCGTTGCCGGGTGGCGTCTTGGTCAGTCGGGTATTCTCAGGTAGTATGTTGTTGTCTTGCATCACCTGATGCACTGCGTCAACATCTTGCTTCGTGATGGTTGCTTTTCCGGGATAGAAACCACTTGCGCAGCCCGACTCTGATGGATAACCATATCGATTCGGAGAAGTTGAGTACATGGCGTCTCCAACTGACTGGAACAGCTCCTTCGCTGCAGAATCGCATTCGCAAAGCTTCTTAAGTGATGTCATGGAGATGCGGGGGATAAATTTTTCATCGCCCGTAGACTAAAGCAACGTTAGATAAAAGAAGACTGGCAGCGTATCTTTGGTCCAACTCACTCGGTAATTGCCCAGGTTCCCTAGAAACATGGTCGCGTAGTCCAAGAAATGGTCAAACTCTTCATTGCTCACGTCCATTCTTTGAGCCAAAGCAGCCAGGTCCCCATCGGCCACCTCGTAAAGACGCATTAGTAGGTCGTAAATTGACGGAGACTCTACTGAGGTCTGCTCAAGAACAATTCGGAGCCCATGGAAGGACGCTCTACACATGTGATGCGCATAGAGCTTTTCATCATTCTTCAGTCCAGCAAATGCCTCGCTGCCAGGAATGAGACAGATTGGAGCATTGGTGTCAGCATACAGGCTTTGCTCTGCGGGCGCCATGGTCGATGAACAAGCTGTTCTAATCTCAACCAGATGTTTTACCACTTCAGGTCGTCGATGATGCGTGAATTCTTGGTGGCTCTTATCGGGTGGGTAGTCGTGGGCTGGAGCCGATACGAGTGGCTGATCCTCGGAGAGCCTCAAGCTGCGTGCGCAGGTGAGAAAACAACACAGTGTGACTGCTCCACCACCCTTAACGAACGCGCAATGGGTCGCCTTATGCACGACCACGTAGAAGCCAGGTCTACGTCACCACCACTGTTTCAGGATACGGTGCTTGAGAGGTGCCAAGCGAAAGGCTTTTCACAAGAGCCTCGACAGGTCCGAGCGACCCGTATGCGTCGTGTCGCCAGGGATGGGTGTGATTGTCACGAGGCGGGCTGAGGAGGCGGGCTGAGACAGCCAGACAGTCCAATGGAGGATGTTGCTAGCGACCCTATTACAGCCATTTTAAGGCCCGACAACATGGGGGTGGACCTGGCGGCCCGGGGGAACCAGTAACCCAATCACTTCCGTGGGGTACCTACCTAGGTAGGTAGGCTGCAGGAGGTGGCTGCGGAAAGAGGAGACAAGTAGTGACAGGGCACTCAATCGGATGCAGATCTAACTCGCTTCCATCCATTAACATGGATAGTACCGAGCCATCGATACCCATCTGGCACCGATGCCAACTCGCTCACGAGACCCATGGAAGTGGGGTGAGACATCAATTTCAACCTAGCAAGTCTTCATCACGGCATGATATCATCGCAGGATGTGGGGTGGAACACCAATCGATGATTAGCTTGAGGTGATCAGGCACCCTTCGCTTGCTTTAGTGAGGCTCCAAGAGGGACGCGGTCCCTAGTTTGCTCGGCCTTCCTTGTGATGTACGTACTTGATTAATGTTATGGTGTGCCCAACCGAGTGCCGAAGACTCAGCCTCCCAGAACCACTGTCAACGCTGGGATGCAGATACTTCAATTTAAATATCAAGCCTGGTTAGTGACGGTCTCTAGTATGACAAGTACCACGGCCTTTTAGCAACCATTCCCTGTAGTGGCCTATGCGGAGTGTAAGGAATCCCAACACGCACAATTTCCATGTAGATTCCAGCAGTTGACACCTAACTCCATGGCGTGATGGACAGATGCCTCATTAGTTGTCGTTTCTTGCGTGCACATACCGTTGTTTCTAAATTGCCGAGCCTCGTTCACTTTTGGCCCCAATGTGTATGGGTGGTCAATTTCATGACAAAACTCAAGTACCAATGGACCAATAGTGTATACCGTGTGACAAACCTAGAATTCAGCTCCTCGCTTCTTGAGAAACAAGACTGGCCTCAGATAAAAGCGCGCGTATTACCAGGTTGAAGAGACTGCATAAAGTGCACTCTGTTGGTCAGTTCCTTGACCGTGAGGCGCCGAGGCTTTTCGAAAGTGCAAGCTGAGTCATGGACTCGTCAGCATCTGCATCGTCTGGATAGGATTACTGGCCATCGTTAGGTTAAAGCAGCAAGACTCAGGCTTTGAGGACCAGTTAGAACCGCATCTGTCGGGTTGTGTCGCCCGGGATTCTCTGAGACAACATTCTTGCTGACCACCTGATACCACAGCCTGAAGGCGGGGCGGGAAGCCACAGCGGTTGGTGATCAACAGAGCAGTTTCTGATTCTATTTTTCCGGCACCTGGGCATTCAAGGGCCTAAGAGCTACGGGGTCAACTCGACTCCCCGCTCTCTTTTCCCCTTTCAATCCAACTTCCTGATCTTGTCTCCTTGTCTCCAAGACTGATTCACTTTCGCAAACAACTTTACCAAGACTCAAAGATTTATCTTATAGTTTGCTATGGCTTTCCAGGACAACTCTTTTTCCTCCACATCTTCCGACGAACACCCAAAGGACAGGGTTCTCCGGGCTGTTCTTGCCCGAAAGGCGAAGCAGAAAGTCAAGAAGGCCCAGCCCTGGAAGGGAGTCTACTTCCCAGAGAATGAGGACTTACCCACCACAACTTCTCCGCATGACAAGCCATGGTTGCAGAACAACGACGGCGACAACGACGGCGACAACAGTGGTAATGAGCCTTACGATACCGACTCCGGCAAGACCTAGTGGTGAGCTTTGCTGAACCGTTACTCTTTACTACAATGGTTCCCCTCGCTGATCTTCAGCTGGTAGAAATTAGGTTTCCATCGAAGGCATTGACGTGTAGGCAGGAGGGCATCGATATTGTCACATACAGTGTTTGAGTAACCCTGACAATTGCAGAATTAAGGCGGCCGTATCTCGTTTGACTATCCCACAACGTTCGTTGCTCGAAATTGGACAGGATACTGTTTCAGAATGCTTTGTTGTTGGGTGCTTTTTATGCTTTTTACCAGAATAGGTAATTCGCAATGAATATTTGTTATCGGAAAGCCTCTACGTGTTACCGTTTCCAACCCCCAGCATCAATTCTACTCTCGCATCTCCCTCCAACCGTGACCGTAGTTTATCTATACATATCCCGTGATAGACATGACACCGAGTTTCAATGGTCCGCTGCCAAACTCTTGAATGACGGTGTATGTCCTCTGGCGTATCATTGTTGCGCAATGTGCCGCATGTGCCAAAGCGGGCAGGGTGCCCAAAGTGGAACAGGCCCAACCGCAGAAGACTCCGTTGTTCCCCTCATTCCACGTATTTATTTCTCAGTAAACGCCGACTATTACTGCATGGCATCTGCCGCCCACTCTCCGCTTGGTCGCTCCAGCTGGCCGGCTATCTCGTCCCATATTTTTCCAACCCGTATAGGTTACCCCCCTGGCCGCGCACAGTCATTTCTACTAATTCATCGGCGGTATATTGTACTACTGTCATGGATGTTAGAAGAGACTCCGTTCTGGCGGAGATTGAGTATCTTAAGCCTGATCCTCTTTATGACGAGGAACGACCCTACTCGATCGCCAGTCAGCCACCACCAGGACTGAAGAGAACCAATATCATGCAACAGGGCGTCAAAACAATGATTTATAACGCCCGAGGAAAAGAACATGAGTTTAATCTTTACATACATGGATTCGAGTGGGTTCATCACTCACTCACCTTCAAGGTCCATGAGGACATGAACATCGACAAGTACATGGACGAGATGGGCGATTTCCTCCAACAGCACCTCCAAGCAGCGAAGGTTATCGTCTACGACTACGTCGTACGTATTGCCGAACATTTGGTGATTTGAAGAGTTTGTCGGAATTTAACATATTTTAGGTCAGACATCAGCGTGAGAAGAACCAGCCAAGACCAGACGGAGTACCCCGAAAAGTTAAGAAGCAGATCCTCGGGGCACATTTGGGTAAGTCCCGACCCACTGAAAACATCATTTAAGGAGCTATTGCTTATCGAGATGCAGACATTAGTACCGAAAGCGCAATCACTAGGATCCGCCTCAAGTGCGGAGAGGAGGCCGACGAGCTTCTCAAGAAGAGATGGCACATTGTGAAGTACGTCAAGCATTTTAATCATCGTGAGTACATGCTAATATGGGGACTATAGTATCTGGAGACCGTTGAATGGCCCAGTTAAGAGCATGCCATTGGCAGTTTGTGACTCCAGGCACTTACACGAAGATGACATCGTCGAGTCGGACATTGTTCTCCCTCACCTCCAAATCCAGGCTTATGAGATTTGGTATAATCCTGACCAATGTTGGTACTTCCTCGAACATCAGGCATCCTCAGAGGTTCTATTGATGCTCAGCGCGGATTCTGCTACTTCTACACGTTTGTATCTCTAGGCCATAAGAACGTTATTAGCGGACTGTCTAACAGTTGTTCAGGTTGTGCACACAGCGCCTTTCAGGACCCTAATACCAGTCCAGATGACCCAAAGCGTCAAAGTATCGAGCTCAGATGTATGGTATTTTTCTAACTGAGAGGAGGAACTAGAGTTGCGAGATAGTGCTATTAGAATGTCAGACTATTTTATATTTTATACTTTATATAAATCTCTTATATTAAATATACTTTTTAAAATACTTTACTACTTTATTAAAGGCAGCTTGCTTTTATAATAATAAATAAATATAATAATATTAAATATACTTAAATATAAAAACCTTTATAATTAATTTTTATATAAGTTAATATTAAAATTATATATTTTATAATAAATAGT